>APFE031429208.1:454-21767 GCA_000404065.3 Pinus taeda | reverse complement strand
GAGATTCTATCTTTCATTCTCTTGGGAGAATGGTATACTAAGACTTAGGAGCACTGGCAGTAGTCGTTGATTGAGGGCTCGGGGGTGGCCAGTTGTAGCAGAATCCTGCACAATTGAGCCTACGGTTGGAAGGAGAGTCGTCCCCAAAACCCTGTTGCGGTAAGCCTACTTCTACCACAGGTAAGCCCAGGTAAGCACTCTTCATAGTTTAAATTTAATGTTAATAAGTTAATTAGATATCTATTTTGGGGCTGTTATAAGAAGAGATACCTTTGATAAGACCATTTTCCTTATGATGATCCCTTCCTTCTCTTCACCAACCAACAAACTTGTATGACCATAATGAGAGGGTTGTTCTAACAGCAAAGACAGCCTCCTTATCTTTGCACGTGTGACTGTAGCAGTCTTTAGAACAACCCTATTACCTCTGCTCTTCTTCCTTGCTTATTCACTTGTTTAGGAGGCCCTTTAGGTCTATGTTCTTAGCCCAAATAATGAAGTTTATGTGACTGTAATAGAGGGTTGGTATGACAACAGAGAGACCCTCTCCTTCTTCGCACGTGTGACTATCTTTTATCCCTAGAACAGACTTCCAAGGCTTCGGTATTTCTTCCTCCTTCATTGCACTTGGAGACCCTTTCTTCGTCCTTCTTTACCCTTTTCTCAACTTCCTACCTTCGCTGATTTCAGAGGTGATTACTTGACATTATGAGGTGATGGACAACCTCTATATATAGAGGATTGTATCTCCTTTAAGTCGACTTGAAGGCCGGCTAGAAGACTGCAGGTCGACTTGACATATTTAGCTCAAATTGCTTCTTTGGTGGTGTCACAGGCTTGGGGGAGACTTGTTGACTTTGCATGGAGGTATTCTCTTGACTCTAATACATAAACATACATGGTGTAACATGCCCTTAAGGTCTTCAATATTTTCTTTTGACTATTTGACTCACCTATAGCAGTTTAACATGTGCTAGACCTATTTCAATGAGCAAGAAAATCATTGACATATATTATAAAAATAATATTTCTTTTCTTGAATAAATACAAATATCAAAAGTACATTTATGAAGACCGAACCTAGTTACATTTCCTTCAACACTCTCTCTTAACTAGGGAGGTGTTCATACAACATTACAAGGTGTTTGGCTATGTTTCAATCTTGAAGAATTCACATAAGAGAAACCCAATTGGCAATCCATCTGTTATAGCATCATAGCAACCAACATTGTTTCCACAATAAGGGCTTGACTGAAAACTCTATCTCTCAATAGATCAACACACAATGTTGGCGATACAAATGACTTATAGACACCTTAGCCATTGTCACTCAAGGTACATACCCAATCGGGTGTTCATTGAGTATGACCTTCTAGGACTATTGTTATCTTGGGTTCCCAGCCCTCAAAGAATATTGGTCCTCTTGCATACTCTTGTCTTGGATGCCCTACACATCCTCAAAGAGTATCGGATGTCAGATGATTACCCAATCCTCCCATTCTTTCTTCCTAAGTGAAGACAAGAGCGTTGTCTATCTCTTCCTCTCAATTGAGGAAATACTTGTCCAAGTTCCTTTGTAATTGGGAACTTGTTATAACTCCCTCTTAGCTAGGGACTTGTCCATTCATCAACAACTTATTCGTCGTGGGCCTTCCAACTGCTTGATCTCCTTCCTTCCTTTGATGTCATGAAGTCTTTATTTGAACTTCTTCTAGGTAGGGCACCATCCATCAATCACTTTTCTTCCTGGTTTGTCATTTCATTGCTTATTGCTTGCATCTTGTCTATGCTTCAGACTATTCTTCACATGGATGCTTCTTTGTACTTACTTGTTTCCATGTTTTGATCTAGTAGCCCTTCATGACTTCATCCTGATATTGCTTCAACAATAAATGGTGTGTTGTTGGATAGATTCTTCATCATGACATCTTTGTAGAGTAGAATCAGTTATATGTGCCTTCCATATCTCCAAGGCCTTCACATGTGTCAAGGGTCCTTTGATATTTTTCTTCCTTTGTCAAATTTGTCATGCCTTCTTTTGGGAGATGTCTTCAAAGTATCTTGTGAAATAGTGATTCTTTGTGATCATGGTGTTCTTCACATGCTTGATCTCTTTCTTCACTTGCTTCTTCTTGGATAGATTGGTCAACCACCTTATGCTCCTTGTGGAAGCACTTCTTCATTGCTTGCTTCTAGTGCTAGTCAACATTTCTTCTTTATTTCTTAGTTAGTAATCTTATACTCCATATATGAGTATTTCCTTTTGTTGACCTTTATTGCATTTTAGAACATGCCTTCGAGCATGTCATTTGTGAAAGAGATTCTTTCATACTTGATCATGTCATAGAACTATACCCATGACTCAATAATATACATATGATAACATGACTAAACTTTGATGCAGACATACCTCATCTTGATTCTCCTTTGATCATCTTAATTGACTTTGGTGTGGCCCTTCTTGCTTTGTCTTAGCTTGCCTGCATATCATCCTTTTCTTGAATCCCATGAATGGGATTCCCAATGAGACATCTGCTTTTGAATATTCCATCAAAGGATCTTGAAGACCCTTACCCTGCAAATGTTTCTTTCCTTTTGATGATGGAGGTCTTCTAAGATTCTTAATCATGATTAATTTTCCTTCATTGTGGATGAGGTCCTATTCTAGGTATGCTCCTTCTACATGAATATCTTGAGCTATATCTACCAATGTCCTACATTCTAGAAGATATTTCTAACCATACATTTGTTCTATTATGAATGCTCCTCCTACATGAGTATTTTGAACTCTATGTACATCATGCTTCTAGATTCTAGAAGATGGTTCTAGCGATGCATTTTTATTATATTCCTACATGCTCCTATACTACTCAAAACTTTGAAAGAAGACTTTTAAGTAAAGAAGTAGACTTAGTCATAATAGAGATATGAAGGATCTTCCTTCTTTTGCTTCTTGTCTTCCTTCATTTCTTGAGTCACATGAGCTTTTTCCCTTTTTTCTTTTGTTGTTGTTGTCCTTCTTCAGTTTAGGGCAATTTCTTTTGTAGTGTCCATATTCTTGGCATCCATAGCATTTTATTTTGGACATACCTTTGTTGTTTGTTCTTCGTGGACAAAGTTTGCCAAATTTTCCCTTTCTCTTGGCCATGGTAGCAAATGCTTGCTCCTTTGATCCCACGTCTTCCTTTTCTTTGAGTCTTGTTTCCTCTATCTTGCATAGAGACCATATTGCACTTAGTGGGGTGGCTTCCTTCTTGGCATATATGCTTGATGTGAAGTTGCCCCACTCCTTAGGTAGAGCATTGAGTACTACAGTTGTCATTTCTCTGTCAGATATGACTTCCCCTAGCTCTTGAAGTTGATCCCTCACCTCAGAGATCTTCATGAAGTAGGGAGATATTCTTCCTTTGATATCTTCATTTTGTACAATTCATTTTGTAGAGATATCACTTCTCCAGTTGTGGTTACCGAGAATAACACTACTAGTTTATCATAGATTTCTTTTGATGTTTCAAGTTTGGAGACATAAGGAATGAGAGAGTCTTTGATGGATTCTATGAGAATCCTTTGAGCCCTTGTTTCATCCTTATTATATTTGGATAAGGCTTGAGTTTGTTCCTTAGCAGAAATAGTAGCACTTCCTTTGATGTGTTCTTGGAGTTCATTCTCCTTGAGAAGTGAATCAGTCCTCTTCTTCCATGTAATAAAGTTATTGGTCCCTACCAATTTGTTGCTTTCCTTGCACAAAGACATTGATGTATATTCAGAAGGGGACATATACTTACTTGATAGATTTTTAGATGTAGTGGACTTGCTTTCTCCTTGAAGACTTGATGGCTTGCCTTCCTTACATCTTGATGTTCTTTAAGTTGCTTTCTCCAAGTGGACTTGCTTGATGATGAAATGTGTTTGATAGCCTATAACTTGATGTAGGGCCTCTGATTTTCTCTTCTTGTAGGTGCCTTTGTGTAAGGATCTTCTTCTTACTTTGTAGTCTTCCTTAATTAAGGATAAATGGTAGACCTTCTTGTCCTTGAAGTGATTGAGACTCCTTGGCTAGATGCTTCAACTTTTGTAGATGTCCTTTCTTGATGAGTGTTCTTGAGATGCCCTTTCCTTGATGTTTCACCATACCTCTAATACCATGTTGAAGAATCAATGGAAAATTAAGTGTAGTGTGATTCTTCTTGACTTTATAGCAATTTGTGGAGTTTTTTTACTTTTCTTGTTAGCTCAATCTTCTTCTTCTTTTTATTAATGCATGTGTGTGTACTTCATCAAACTGCTACCAAAAACATAAGAACAAAAACACAAGATGTTGGCTCTCTGCCAAGGCCAAAACCTCTCTTCTCTTGAGAGGAAACCCTTTAGTAAGTTTCTCTTATTGAAGCTTCTTACTAATCAATGCCAAACCCTAGACCCTTGAAAAGAATATCCTCCAAGCACAAGTCAAGTCCTTCCTCTTTTCTGCACTTTGTTCCTCGACATTTTCTTCTTCCAGCGCTTCGTTTTCTGACACTTCGTCCTCCTTCCAACTGTTGTTATATATTGTTGCACTTGCTCTAGAAGAGATACCTTTGATGAGACCCTTTCCTTCTGATGATCCTTCCTTCTCTTCACCAACCAATGAACTTGTATGACTATAATGAGAGGGTTATTCTAACAACAGAGACAACCTCCTCCTCTTTGCACGTGTGACTGTAGCAAGCTTTAGAACAACCCTATTACCTTCGCTCTTCTTCCTTGCCTCTTCGCTTGAGTGGGAGGCCCTTTAGTCTTATGTTCTTAGCCCAAATAATGAATTTTATGTGATTGTGATAGAGGGATGTTGTGACAGCAGAAAGACCCTCTCCTTCTTCACACGTGTGACTGTCTTTTAGCCCTAGAACAGACTTCCAAGCCTTCGGTATTTCATCATCCTTCTTCACTGCACTTGGTGTTAAAATTGAAACTAGGGCCAAACTCCATGTGGGTCATCTTATTAATGGATATTTTTCTTGGATCCCTCTCATTGAGAGGTGTAGGATTGATCTAAATATCATATGATTCCGATAAGTATTCATGGAGATATGAATTTATTTATGTTATGGGACAATTCGTCAAGGTCGGCCAACAATTAAATAAACCCCACTTGTGCTCAACGTTTTAGTATAAATAGAGGTGGCCTTCAAGTCATTTCTACACACTCACTTGGGATATCTTCCTCTATACTTGTCTTTGGGTTTTAGTAGGAGGAGAGATCGTAAGGGATAACGCTGCCCTAATAAAGAAGCCCTAACAGAGTTAATCAAAGAAGGCTCTAGGCAGTCCTAGGAGGAGCCACCTCTACGCAATCAAGAAGGGTTCTACTTTGTCTTAATGGAGATGAGATGCCCTAGCCGTAGTCAAATCTAGGAGCTCACGTCAACTGTCAGGGAAGGGCTAATGTTTCCCTATACATAGTCCTAAAAGGAGGTAGATCTTGCCTTCTCTTAGCCGCGGGTAAGGGAGAGTCTTCGCCGCAGGCAAGGGAGAGATTTGGCTACAGTCAAAGGAGAGCTCTAGTAGCGTTAAGGAGGAGATAATCCGCAGTTCAATCAAGGATACCTAGTCACTGTTTTATCTACAATACATAACCTTTATCAACAGCACAAGGAGGCCTATCCCTATGTATGTTGTAGGTGACAGCATGGAAATCCAAGTGCTATAGGTGCTTATGTGTGTTGTAGGCGACATCATGTAAATCTAAGTGTTGTAGGTGCCTATGTGTGATGTAGGCGACAACATGGAAATCTGAGTGTGATTTAGGTGACAGCATGGAAATGTGTGTTGTAAGTGTAGCAATGGGACAACAATGAAGCTTGGTGAAGCATGGATAGCAGCGACATGGTAAAGCATGGACAGTGGCAAGCATGGTGATGCATGGAGCAGTAATGAAGCTTGATGGAGCAAGTAAATGAGACAACAGTATAGTTGTACATGATCAATACATGGACAGCATGTACATGATGCAATACATGGACAGCAGTACATGAAAACATAGATGGGACAGTGTTAGTTTTAGGTATGTTCTATGCTAGAGCAATTTATTTCAAATTTTATAGTTAGCTCAATATCTTTTCCAGATTAGCAATCACGTCAACATTAAAGTAAATTGCACATAGAAAATAAATATAAATCGCAGAAGACAAGCCAAGACAAGAGGACACAAGATGTGGCACTAGTCAGAGACAAACCCCAATGTGGGGAAACCCTTGATCAATTCTTCTTTTACGTTCTTCAAAGTTCAACAGAGAGAGAGAGTACATTTACAACAAAAGTGAACACTTTGACTTATCTAGATCTTAGCATAGATCATCTCCTATAACGTTGAGATCAGTTGAAGACATTCTGCTTCAATTGATTCTCCAAGGTGATGGCTTTACCTATCGTAGTGTTGCATTTCGTCCATTTGTTGCACCTTACCGTGTAGCATCATGTTGTACCATCACAGTGTTGGACCTAGATGACTCAGTTGCTCCCATCTGTTCTCATCGTCATGCTGCTTCTTTACTAACATGCCCATCATGTTGCATCATACATCATCATGTTGTCTCATACATCAGCATGTTGTCTCATGCATCATCATGTTGCTCATTATGTTGCATCTTCTATCATCATGCAGCCTTATTTAAGAAGCAATAAGTATATCAGCCTTAGGTGCTTGCTATGGCTTATAGCCTAGCAAAGCAGCTAGGTTATAGTTCCATACTCCTTCAAGTAGACCCATCTTAAACTGTCCTTCTATTTTCATGTTGTCACCTACAAAAATCCAATATTATGACAGTAGCTAGATCCTTAGATGACTGTGGCTTAGATCCTATCCTTGTTGCTGCGTATATATCCTCATGTATTGTAGCTTAGGGCAATCTTAAATACTGCAGCTAGGAGACCGTGCTAATCATTTCCATAGGTCCTCACCATGACAACATTAGGCTGCAACCATGATTCCTTTTGGGACAGAGCTTAGGTTTCTCTGTGGTTAGAGCGTGACAATATTCGAACCCTTGTTTCATGACAGCGTCTTAGATTAGGGCTCTTTTATACAGTGATTAGAACCTATTTATGACAGCGTATAGGTCTTCATAAAGTCTTCTCCTTTACAACGTTTGGGGCTTCTCGTGGTTGTAGTTTAGGGTTGCGTAAACCTTCACACTGTGTATTGGTATTCCTCTTGGCAGCTACAGGTCTCCTTTTAACTGCGGCCAGATCTCCTTGACATTATTATGATTGCAGCTTCTTCCATATGAATGTCACTATGTAAGGAGTCTCTCTGCCCTACATATAAATGACTTCAAGAAAAGCGTATAAGGTCTCCATGTATAGCGTATAAGGTCTCCATGTACAGCGTATAAGGTCTCCTCATGAAAAGTATAAGTAATTGACTGCATTGGATTAGGGCATCATTTTTAGCTAGGGCATCATACTAGGCCAACGTATTCTTTAGTGTCTCTCCTTCTCCAAACACCCAAGACGTGGAGAGGAGATCACATGAAGAGTATGTCACAAAAGACTTCAAGTCCTCTCGTATTTATACTAAAACGTAGATAATGAATAGATATGTCTATTGGGCTTCTAAGCCTACTCAAATTGGCGGCCGACTTGACAATTTATTTTATAACATAAATAAATTCATAACTTCATAAATACTTATTGGAATCGAATGATCTTTAGATCAATTGTACACCTCTCGATGAGAGGGATCCAATAAAAATATCAGTTGCCATAAATAAGATGACCCACATGGAGTTTGACCCTAGTTTCCAATTTTAACACTCCCTCTCAACTAGGGATAACTCCATCTGTTGATCCATATATCCGACTGTACTATCTTTTCCATCAATGCCTTGCACTGCTTTGTTCTACTCAGCTCTGTTATGCTCAGCTTTGCTATGCTCAGCTCTGCTCAGCTCAGCTCTGCTATGCTCAGCTCTGCTCTGCTCAACTCAGCTTTGCTCAGCTTAGCTCTACTCAGCTCTGCTTTGCACAACTAAGCTCGGCTCAGCTCAGCTCTGCTCAGCTCTATTTTGCTCAGCTCTGCTCTGTTGAACCATTAAGAAGAAGAATTGATCGAGAATGTTTCATACCATTCTCCACTAACCCGAAGTCAGTCCCAGAGTGTGTACCACTAGTCCCAGACTAGTCCTCAATTGACCCGAAGTTAGTGTCATAGTATGTAGCACTCTCACTGGTCCCAAACCAGTCCTTTACTGACTCGAAGTGAGTCTCAGAGTATCTACCACTAGTCCTAGACCAATCCTCTACTGACCCGAAGTCAGTGTCATAGTGGGTACAACTCCTACAACTGGTCCTAGACCAGTATCATTGATCCCAGATCAATGAAGGTCATCCTAGCATAGGGAGTATGGTAGATACAATGATGTGTCCATCAGTACTAGTATGGTCCCTATCCTCATTTCCCTGCTCATTAATCAGATGAGAGGTACTTCCCATGAGTCCCAGACTGCATGGGTAGGATGCCTTGATAGGAGAACTAATCATCATGTCCACAAGAGAGCAAATCATCTTGTCCCACAAGAAAGCGAATCATCTTGTCTACAGGAAAGCGAATCATCCTGTCCACAAGAGAGCGAATCATCTTGTCCATAGAAGAGCGAATCATCCTATCCACAGGAGAGCGAATCATCCTATTTAGTGCACACCACCAAGGAAGGGTGAGTCACCCAGTGGTCGTATGTTGCTCCAGTGAGAACCAGAAGCCCGTAGAGCTCCTAGAGCTCAATATATGCAACATGTAGGACCCTTTTACAAGGGTCTCTTGACGACTCCAAGTCGTTCGGGAAAATCACAAATTTTATCTTTCCTCGGGGCTTTAACAAAGTGTAGCGACCTGTACATCATATCAATGTGATGGAGCCTCCTTGCTTATCAACTTGCCATATCCCAAATATGTCAATATCTGATGTCTATCTACTGGAGCAATCATCGAATACGAGATTCCTCAATAATCGAATCCTACCTCTGGTTGTCACAGAGAATCACAGTGGTATTCATCATATGTACGAACAACTCACTGAAGAGATTCCATAACTAGACTGCCTCACAGGAGGCCATGCTAGCAGCAATGTATTCTGCCTCGACGGCGCTCAGAGCCACCGACTTTTGCTTCCTGCTCATCCAGGATATCAAGGCAAATTCCAAAGAGAACCAGCACTGAGAAGTGCTCTCCACACTACGTACTCACTCAACCTTTGAATAATCATGCAGTTTCATATTTCTGGTAGTGTATCTCAATCCATGAGAGATTGTGCCCTGAAGATATCTCTGAAGATTCTTGGAACCAATCTAGTGAGGCTCAACCAGATATGAGCTCATCATGCTAACTGCAAAACATATGTCTGGACGGAAGTTCACCAAGAACATCAACGTGAATGAGTTTATGAAACTCAGAGGCATTTCCCAAATCTAGTCCGACATAGCTACCATATAACTTCTGAAAGTTAAGATTCTCGAGGTAGTCACAGCCTTGCAGTTTATTATTCCACATCCGGAATCCAACTCCCTCTTAATTATACAAATGAGAGGGTCTGCACCTGTCAGAAATAGGTCGTCCTCATAAGGTGTTGGTACGAGCGGTCTATCATCCATAACCTTCGGATGGTTTGGATTGGTTTCACTCCTAGTGAATCTCAGCTTCATCAGATAGCTATCGATCCTCTCATACTACGCCAGGGGTGTTTTTGCTTCAAGCCATAGAGGGCTTTCTTCTACCTGCATACGCGAGATTCCTGATTATCAATCTCAAACCCCTCGGGTTGTTCCACACCTGTGGACCTGCTACATGAGGGGAATGGTTCCCTTGTAATATTTTCCTTCGGTACACCTCAAACATGTACTTTCATGCTCTTTTTGAATTCAGGCTTCCCTGTCAACATCTGACTCATAGACGTCTGGTGTTGTGTGTCAATGGACATGGTCCCCAGTGGACTTCCTGTAACTTGATACAACCCTGAACTCAAAAACATCTTTGAAAATTCTATTTTCAAACACGTACCTTTCCATCGATGAGTGCCACCCTGTAACCTTTGACTTCCATTGTTGAAATGGACACCAGGTTCTTCGTGCGATCAGGTACATAAAAGAGATTATGTAAATGAATCGAGTTACCCTCATTCAATTGAGAGGGTACATTCCCTACACCCTTTTCGGGATAGGTGCCATTGGCTCCAATTATAATCCCACGATTGTTTATGTCTCAAACAATTTAGAGAGTGCACCCTTCTATTCGATGAAGTGCCTAGGGTTCCTTGCTTTCTTTGAAGAGTCGACCATTTCCTTGATGACCTGCATTACCAGTCATTCCTTTCATCATTGAAGATGTCCCTGGAATGATTGTTATCTTCATCAAGAGATGTGTCTCTACCATTCAGCACTCCTTCGCATCATGGCCGAACTTATTGCAACCAAGGCATCCGCCTTTCCTTCCACCCTTAGATCCGAACTTCCCAATGAATCACTTTAAGTAGGCCATCAGAAACTTCCGCTGCGCCATTCTAATAATAGTCTCTACTTCCACTTCACCCTCGGTGAATTTGAAGAGGGATGAGGAACCCATTGATCCTTTTGTCCTTTCCCAACTGTCTTCAGTGATTGCTCTTTCATTCTTGCTTGGGCCTTGTCCTCACCTCAGCTCTGATACCATGTTAATTTTAGGTATGTTCTATGCTAGAGCAATTTATTTCAATTTTTATAGTTAGCTCAATATTTTTTCTAGATTAGCAATCAAATCAGCATTAAAGTAAACTATGGATAGAACATAAATATAAATCGTAGAAGACAAGCCAAGACAAGAGGACACAATATGTGGCACTAGCCAGGGACAAACCCCAATGTGGGGAAACCCTTGATCAATTCTTCTTTTATGTTCTTCAAAGTTTAGCACAGATAGAGATAGTACATTTACAACAGAAGTCAACACTTATCTATATCTGAGCATAAATCATCTCCTATAACGATGAGATCAGTTGAAGACATTCTACTTCAACTGATTCTCCAAGGTGACAGCTTTACCTATCTTAGTGTTGCATTTCGTCCATTTGTTGCACCTTACCGTGTAGCATCATGTTGTATCATCACAGTGCTGGACCTAGATGACTGAGCTGCTCTCATCTGTTCTCATCATCATGCTGCTTCTTTACTAACATGCCCATCATGCTGCATCATACATCATCATGTTGGCTCATACATCAGCGTGTTGTCTCATACGTCAGCATGTTGTCTCATGCATCATCATGTTGTCTCATACATCAACATGTTGTCTCATGCATCATCATGCTGCTCATTATGTTGCATCTTCTATCATCATGTAGCCTTATTTATGTAGTAATAAGTATATTAACCTTAGTTGCTTGCTATGGCTTACAGCCTAGCAAAGCAGCTAGGCTAGAGCTCCACATTCCTTCCAGCATATCCATCTTAAACTATTCTTCTATTTTCATGTTGTCACCTACAGCAATCTGATATTATGATAGTAGCTAGATCCTTAAATAGTTGTGGCTTAGATCCTATCCTTGTTGATGCATATATATACTCAGGTATTGCGGCTTAGGGCAATGTTAAATGCTGCGGCTAGGAGACTGTGCAAATCATTTCCATAGGTCCTCACCATGACAACGTTAGGCTGCAACCATGATTCCTTTTAGGACAGAGCTTAGGTTTCTCTGTGGTTAGAGCGTGACAATATTTGAACCCTTGTTTCATGACAACGTCTTAGATTAGGGCTCTTCTGTACAGTGATTAGAACCTATTTTTGACAGCGTATAGGTCTTCATAAAGTCTTCTCCTTTACAGCATTTGGGGCTTCTCATGGCTATAGTTTAGGGTTGCGTAAACCTTCACACTGTGTATTGGTATTCCTCTTGGTAGCTACATGTCTCCTTTTAAGTACAGCCAAATCTCCTTGACATTATTATGACTACGGCTTCTTCCATATGAATGTCACTGCGTGTAAGGAGTCTCTCTGCATTGCGTATAAATGACTTCAAGAACAACGTATAAGAACATCGTATAAGGTCTCCATGTACAGCGTATAAGGTCTCCTCATGATCAGCGTATAAGGTCTCCTCATGAAAAGTATAAGTAATTGACTGTGTTGGATTAGGGCATCATCTGCAGCTAGGGCATCATATTAGGCCAGTGTATTCTTTAGTGTCTCTCCTCCAAAAACCCAAGACGTGGAGATGAGATCACATGAAGAGTATGTCACAAAAGACTTCAATCCTCTCCTATTTATACTAAAACGTAGATGATGAATAGACATATCTATTGGGCTTCTGAGCCTACTCAAGTTGCTGACCGACTTGACAATTTATTTTATAACATAAATAAATTCGTAACTTCATAAATACTTATCGGAATTGGATGATATTTAGATCAATCCTACACCTCTCGATGAGAGGGATCCAATAAAAATATCAAATGCCATAAATAAGATGACCCACATGGAGTTTGGCCCTAGTTCCCAATTTTAACAGACAGCTAGTAGATGGAGCAGTGAGGTACAACATGTCTAGATGGGACAACTAGTACATAGAGCAACAAGGTACAACATGTCTAAATGGGACAGCTAGTACATGGTCCAACAAAGTGTAGTATGGTACATGGGACAGTAGTGGCAGCATAAGGTGTAACATGATGATGTGTACATCATAGTCATGAGGTCCAGCAATGTGGTGATAAGTGCAGCATGGTGCAGCACGGTGAGGTGCAGCATGATGGCGAGATGTTGCACAATGATAGGTGAAGGAGTCACCTTGGAGAATCAGCTGAAGTAGCATGTCTTCAACTGATCTCATGTAGAGATGATCTATTCTCTTATCTAGAAGGTCTAAGTGTTGACTTATGTTGTAAATGTCCTATCTCTCTCTCTCTCTCTCTTTACTGAACTATTGAAGAACATATAAGAAGAATTGATCAAGGGTTTCCCCGCATTGGGGTTTGTCCCTGGATAGCACCAATCTTGTGTCCTCTTGTCTTGGCTTGTCTTCTGCGATTTATGTTTATGTTTTATCTACAGTTTACTTTAATGTTGATGTGATTGCTGATTTGGAAACGATATTGAGCTAACTATGAAAATGGAAATAAATTGCTCTAAGCATAGAACATACCTAAACTTAACACTTGGAGACCCTTTCTTCGTTCTTCTTCACCCTTTTCTCGAATTCCTACCTTCGATAATTTCAAAGGTGATTGCTTGACATTGTGAGGGAGTGGACAACTTATATATATAGAGGGATGTCCCTCCTTTAGGCCGACTTGAAGGTTGACTAGAAGACTATAGGCTGATTGAAGGCCGACTAGAAGACTGCAAGCTGACTTGACATATTTAGCTCGGATTGCTTCTTTGGTGGTGTCACATGTTTGGAGGAGACTTGTTGACTTTGCTTGGAGGTATTCTCTTGACTCTAATACATAAACATACATGGTGTAACATGCCCTTAAGGTCTTCAACATTTTCTTTTGACTATTTGACTCACCTATAGCACTTTAACATGTGCTAGACCTATTTCAATGAGGAAGAAACTCATTGACATGTATTATAAAAATATTTTTTCTTTTATTGAATAAAATACAAATATCAAAAGTACAATTATGAAGACCGAACCTAGTTACATTTCTTTCAACACGTGTCAAACACTCGAATTTCCATGTCCTGTTGTCCCCACGTCGGTGACTTAGGCAAAAAGAAAAATAGAGAGAGCAGTTGGCAAGTAAATTTAAGAGATCTAATCAGTGGAGGGTCATAATCATGTCAATCATTAGAATTCAAATCAGCGATATATAATGCATATAAAATTTATGCATTTTTTCAAATAGAAGACTGGATGATGCTTACTTTCTTTGGAGGAGATTGTTGAAACTATTTTAGAATGAACAATGAAATCTGACAATAGTTAATTTTCATTGAGAAATAGACCCCTTTTCACTGATGTCAAAGGGGGAGGAAAGCAGAGATGAAAAGAGAAGAATCAATGACAAAAAGGGGGAAGATCACAGTGTTGCCATCAATGCTAAAGGGGGAGATTGTTGTCATTGATGGCAAAGGAACAAAGGAGAACAAGAAGTGTGGTCACCATATGTGTGTGAGAAGGTGATGTTGACAGAGATATGTTGCTTGTTGGCAACAGAGCAAAGGAGCAACAACGCATACTTGTTATATCTAAGTGCAATGATATGTTTGTGTTGCTTGGTATGTGTGATATGTTGCAGAAAACAAATATATGTCATTGTAGGCATTGTTGAGTGGGAGTTGATTGATTTATGATGATTGGCTTGTTATGTTTGATGGATTGGGTATACTTGTTGTCGGTATTGATGCATGCACAGTTGATGAGGTGTTGTGATGCTTATGAGCAACAAGGTAGAACAAGGACTGTTGTAGATATTATTATGTAACAAAGTTCAGTTGAAGAGGTGTAAGGCAAGGCAATGTGATGCAATGAGTTATGCTTGTGTTGATGCTATGTTGTGAAGCAGCTATGATGTTTGTTATTAAACTACTTACATATACTTATGTCGTTACGTTACTATATTGTTTATCATTGTTATGCTTAATGGTAAGGTATGTTGAAAGCTATGTTGTGGGCTACTTTAATTAGAGATGAACGAGTTGAGCTTGTGATCTTAAAGTATGCTTATAATGCTTGTGATACTTGATGCTTGTTATGCTTATGATGCTTGACAAAAGTGTGTAAGGAGGTATGAGCAACAAGGTAGAACATAGGTATGGCCTAATTAGATGGACATGTTGATGAGTTGATGGCAAAGTTGAAAAGATGTTAGCTTGCTTACATTGTTGTATGCATATCATGGTTGAGTTGAGATGCTATCATGCAAGGCAAAGACACGAATATGTTGTGAAGCAAAGGTATAAGGCAAAGGCAAAGGCAACGGCATGATACAAGCAAAGGAAAAAGCATGATACAAGCAAAGGCAAACAAATTCAAAGGCATGATGCGAGGCTGTTATGTAAAAAATTTCAATTTTAGGTTATTGTTTAATTTTAGGTTTACTTAGATGAAAGGGCACAATCATAAGATCATGCCCTTTCCCAAAGGGTGCCCATGGCGGTATATAAGCCAGGCAACCCATTGTAAATCATCATCATCTGTAATTTCATCTCTTTTAATAAAATATTTATATATAATTTCTGTGTATCTTAAAGTTCTTTGCTTCATCTGGTATCAGAGCAGTTCGTTCTTGGTCGAGAGGTACACAGTCTAGGTTCATTTTGGTCCCAGTTCCGTTGTTGTTGTCTAAATGCCCAACATTTACCGTCTACCTGTGTCCGTGTTTCTGCCATCCAACTGTGCCCACCATTTAAATTCCATTCCGTTGTCCGTCCGTCCGCTGCCCACAGACTTCCACCATCAACCGTAGCCAGCCGTTAAAAATTGTTTTCTGCATCCCCCGTCCCCCCTGCGTCCATCCCATACACCACCATCGACCATAGCCAGCCTGCGGTGATATTCGATATTCGATATAATTTGCCAGCCTGCGGTGATATTCGATATTCGATATAATTTTTTGAATAAGTCAAAGGATTCCATTAATCGACGTGATTGTTCAGAAGTTAATGATATATATAAAAAATAATTATAACGTGATTTAGTTATAATATATGTATATCATATTTTAATTTATATATAATATATATATAATTTAATTAAAAGTTATTATAATCTATACTTAATTTATATATATATTATATATATATATATATATATATATAAATATATTAGATATATATATATAAGGTTAATAATTATAGCTTATAATTAATTATAATTTATATATTAATATATATATATATTATTAAATTAAATTATTAAATTAATTAAAAAAAAAAAAAAAAATTACGCTGGCAGATAAATACACGCCCCCGCAAACCCGCTCAATGTCGACAATGACAATGGCGGATTTCTAGAAAAAATTGGTTGACGGAGAGCATAAGATAAATAACAACCACGACGAGGTCAATAAAAGGCTTGAGGAGCAAGCGGACAAAATCAAAAATCTTCAAGATACGACAAATCGAATAGAGATAAAAATGGAAAGTCAACACGTCCAAACAGAAGTAAGCATCAAAGAGGTCTTAACAATGCTGAAACTTCTGTGTAAAAAGTCAAATTGTACACCCGAAGAGCTACTAAAAGAAAGTGAAGAGAATCAAGAACACCTCTCATCAGATTCAACAAATTCAACAGATTCTCATGAAAAGGTTGAATCCCCAAAAAAATCAGCGACACCCCACCAATAAGCAAGTAACACAGCCTTTACAAATAAGCAACTTTGGGATACCCTCACTAATCAACACCCATTTTTTGCTCAACCATTAGCCACATACCAAAGGAGGGCAAAGGTTGAGATGCCTAAATTCGATGGAAACGAAAAAAACATTGTTGCATGGATAAATGAAGCAGAAGAATACTTTGAGATATATGACATCATTGACGATGACGAAAAGCTCAGACATACATCCATGAAAATGGAGGGAGAAGCATACAACTGGTATATGTGGTGGAAAAAAACAACACACGTCATTAGCTGGAGGAAATTTAAAGATGCATTCTTCAAAAGATTCCAAGGTGTAAGAGAAGAAGAGTTCTTTTCAAAACTCATCAAGTTACGACAAAAAGGAAGTGTGGACGAATACACTCAAGAATGGGAGACCTAAGTAACACGAGTACCTGGGTTATCAAAATCTCGTTTGATTCAATCATACGTCTCAGGACTTAAATCCCATTTACAAGAAGAACTTGAGATGCATGACATTACATCTATAGAAGTAGCAAGACGAAAAGCAAAAACAACCGAAAAGAAATCCGAACCAATATTTTGGTCAAAAGCGGAAAAAACTTATGCAAGACGAAGTATACCCCAGTATGTGGACTCAAATAATACAAGATACGTTCCACCACATCGTCGTGAAGATGAAAAATCTAATGCGGAAATGCAAAGGATAAAAGAGGGTAAATGTAAGCGTTGTGGTGAGAAGTGGGACCCCAAACATAGATGTGCTAAAGGAAAAGAACCAAAGAACCTATATAATTGTGAAGCAACCAATGATTCAAATAGTGAAGATTATGACATGGAAGAAACAAAAGACGCCCTAGAATTCTCACTAGAATTAGATGACGGAAGTACTCCGCAAGGGTCATTATCAGCCATGACAGGTATATCACAACCTCAGGCCTTAAAGTTAAAAGGACACATAAAGAAGAACAACGTAGTGGTTCTCATCGACTCTGGAAGCACACACAATTTTCTAGATGCAGCTGTGGCCAAGAAACTCAATATCTTTTCATTTCCCTTACCAAACATGAAAGTGATGATAGCTAACTGTAAAAAAATTGAAAAGGTGAGGAAATGCCATAAGGTCAATTTGCAGATTCAAGACTTTAAATTAGAGTCTCTGTTCTTCACGGTACCATTAGGAGGAGTAGATGTAGTCTTAGGTATCCAATGGCTACGCACCTTAGGTACTTATGCCGCCAACCATCAAGTACAATTTATAAAATTCAAATGGGGAGGTCAGAAGTACAAACTACATGGATTCCAAGCACCAGGAAATCATGTTGTATCATCACCTCAGATGATGAATCTAAGTCGAAGAAGAGCACCTGCTTATGCAGTACAATGTCACCAATTAGAAATGTTATCTGCAAATATGACCAGAGAAGAATCACCAAAGATATAAGATCTAATTCGGAAGCATGAAAAAGTATTTCAAGACCTACCTATGAAGATGCCGCCTAATAGTGAAATTGAGTATAGAATAGAAGTTAAGGCAGGGTCAGACCTTGTCAACATCAAGCCATACCGATATCCACATCTCCAAAAAACGGAAATTGAGAGATTAATCCAAGAACTTTTACAGTGTGAGACCATGATCATTTTGGAATATATAATCAAGTGGAAAGACTTACCGAAGAAAACGCTTCGTGGGAGAATGAAGCATTTTGTCAACAACATCCGTCGTTGCGTATGCTTTGAGGACAAAGCATTCTTTCGAAAGGAAGGCAATTTTATGTAAAAAATTAGTTAATTTTAGGTTATTGTTTAATTTTAGGTTTACTTAGATGAAAGGGCATGATCATAAGATCATGCCCTTTCCCAAAGGGTGCCCATGGCGGTATATAAGCCAGGCAACCCATTGTAAATCATCATCATCTGTAATTTCATCTCTTTTTATAAAATATATAATTTCTGTGTATCTTAAAGTTCTCTGCTTCAGAGGCTACGGCAATGGCAAATGTTTGCAAAAGAATATTAATGTGTGTTATTTCAATATGTTGAAATTTATTTTATTGGCATTGCGAAGCAAACAAAGTTCCTTCTACAAATTAATTACTCCAGAAGACTTGGAATATAAAGATATCCATGAGGATACAGATATTATATTAAATATATGAATAAGAAATGAATGATTTACAATGAGAATGAGAGGCTTGCTTATATATCAAGCAAGTGTCTCTTCATGAAGATTCATGTCTCATTTAGACATGCCTCTTCAACCTACCTACTGATTATTATTAACTAATCATTATTACAATTATCCTCGTTACTTATATTATATTATGTATATATATATATTTTATTTGTAACATTGCCTTCTTCCTCAAAAAACTTTGTCCTCAAATCTTGTCGATGAAAAAGGCTTGATCTCTTTTTCGGCTTCGAATGTCTTTCTATCTCGGAATAGTCATCTTCGTCGATACAAATTGATATGATCTTCTAAGTGGCAAACAAAATTGTCACACTGAGAAGGGATCAGACCATCCTAAATTAATCTTCTGTGGAATATTCCGATCACTGGAATTTTGTAACGACTTGTTAGCATAAGACTGGATTGAGATTACATCACTATTATCTGGAACATCAATTTGTTGTTTTTGGTCTGAATGGTCCCGATACGTAGCATGATTATTTGTCTATTCTCATGATTCGGATGCCGATATGGGACTTTTTTGGTTTGACTTTCCCTTATTGGGCATGCGACAATTTTTATATTTTCTCCTGGTGAAGATGTTGTAGAGTTGGTTATGAAACATTCAATGGGGATGTTCATTGTCTGAACTACAACATCTAAGTGTGTCCTTTCTTCAATTGTCTTGTCTTCTTGAGTTGTTATATTCACTAGATCGGTATTCGTTCCCTTATTTTCAACTTGAACTGTTGCGACTGTAGATTTAGACACTTCTTCTTGAGTGAATTGTTCTAACTTATCTTTTAATGCCTTCTTATCATCCTTAAGTTTCTTAATTTGAGTGAATAGACTTTGATTATGGTTTTTCAATCGTAAAAGTTCTTTGATTTCTGATTTATCAACCTTATTTTCAGTGTTTTGAATTTTAAGATTTTTATCTTTTAGATCTCTGATTTGTTCTAATAAATTTTTATTAAGGTTCTTTAAATGCAAAGTTTCATCTTCTTGTTCTGATAAGTGCTTCTTGAGTTCTTTCTTTGTGACCTTGATCTTCTTCACTTGTGCCAGCAATTTTTCGACGCAATCCTTGAGACGAGAAATGTCTTCGTCCTTTTCCATTATTTCTTTGTAATGCATATCCACAAGATCTTTATGTTTGTGTTCTAATGCTTTCTTGTTTTGCTGGACTTTGACTATTTTGCCATTCTCTTGATCTTCTTGCACTTTCTCGGTACACTGCATTACATCATTCTGTGGGAGTGATGATGGATGTAGAGAATGGAATAGGGATTCTCTTCTCTTTTTCTCCTCAACATATTGTCGCTTAAGTATTGTGATTACTTGTTCTACATCTCTTTGGAATTGTTTTTGTTTATTACTTAGAGATTCCATATTTTTTTTCACTTCTTTTATCTCCCTTTTGATATATATTATATAATATTATATATATATATATATATATTTTTCAAAATATTCTCCCTTATTATATTTTCTTTTTTCTTTTATTTATTTAATTATTTTATTTATTTTTTTTAACGAGAAAATTTTTTTTTTTAATAAATACCCTTTTCTTAATCTTTTCTTATTCTCTCTTAATTTTCTGATTTTTTTAAAGGTAATATTGATTTAATAATCCTTTATAGTTATATAAAATTTATATTAAATCAATATATATTAATATATATCTCACTCTTTTGATGAGGGCACTTTTCTTTTGTTTTCTTATATATATAATTTTGTTTGCTTTAAATAATTAAATAATTATTAACCTACTATATATATAATGGGTACTATATATATTTATATATAATTGGTACTATATAGCTGTTATTATTTATATAACTATATTAGATAATCCAATTATATAATGATATATAACCATATATTATATAACTAAGGGACGTGAGGATAGATTGATTATGGGCGTGACTTATGAGATTAGGACAAAACAACAGAGCGTTGTTGACTGTGAAGACAAGAAAAGATAGTGGGAGATATGCATGATTATTTTTTTAAATTTGATTGTTCATTGTTGGTTTGAGGAGAGCGAACGATGAAATTTTCAGCCAATGGGTAAGGAATGCGGAGGTGGCAACAATGTTGGGAGTCTGGTTAGGAGAACAAAAACATCAAACGCCTGGGGGAGGAATGGAACAACAGAGGACCAATAGACGCAACGTGGAAGGGTCAATGGAACGGGGACTAGACGGAGCAGAAGCCGAGAGTACGGGAGAAGACGCAGTGGGTAGTACAAGGGAGACATGGGTGTGGGATGGTAGCTGTTGGGTCCCCATAATACTAGTGATTACCCCATTACTATTGTAGTTGTACCCCTTATTAATATTGTTGTGCCCCTATTGTGCCCATATTGTTACTATTGTGCCCCATAGAAGCCCATTATTGTTATTATTGTGCCCTTACATTATTATTGTTATGTAGGCTTTGATTATGTTATGACCCCTTAGACTCCTATATATAGAAAGGAGGTCTTTTCATTTGTATCATCAAATAATTGTTCATGTATGTAATGTAAAGGAGGTTGCCCCCTCGAAGAGGCTGAATTTTAAGGTGTTGATCTAGCTTTTCTATTTTTTCTTGAGCTGGTTCATAACATTTGGTATCAGAGCTTTGGATTCTAATGGTTCGCTGCTCCAAACAGGTCATCGTGGCATTTTCGCTATAACTTTTTTTTGGCGACGTTTCAGAAGTTGAAAAAAAAACCCATTTGAGAGACATCGCGCTAAATCTCGGGTCTGAATTTCAGAGCATTTTGCGCTATAATTGCGGAGATATGATCTGAGGAAGTTGGTCTTTTTGCAGACTCCTGAATTACATTCCAAACAGGTG
>APFE031429205.1:0-48652 GCA_000404065.3 Pinus taeda | reverse complement strand
CATTTTTAAGGTCACAGCCAAGCGAGACACCAAATTGGTGTATGAGACCCCCTTGTTTGTGGGACAAGGGACCCACCTTAGTGCACCATTTGACTGCTATGTCTACGAAGGCATACATACTCTACCTCCTTCTCGTTTTGACCTTTTAAGAGGAAACACATGCTCTTAACCATTAAGCCCACCACAACCATCTTAATAAAATTAAATATTAATATCAAAATTAATAAAATTAAATTTTAATTAAAAATTATAATTTATACCACAATGATAATAATGTTAGTCCGTGTGTTATGTCATTGAGTATGCCATTGAGTATAAGGGGAAGACTTATTAAACACAGCCACATTGTAAACCAATATTAAAATTTAATATTAATATTAAAATTAATAAATTAAAAATGGATGTATTAATTAAAATTTAATAAATGTTATTAAATTAAAAAATTAAATATTAATAAAAATAATAAATGTTGATAAATTTTAATATTCTCAGATTTTATGCTTGTGTGGTTCACGATATAATGTTCATATTTTCTGGAGAGATCATAACATTATATTTTCTCGAGAGATCATATAGAGAACAAAGCGCCACTTTTCGAACCTAGATCTAAGTTCATCATCACGACCAAGATGAGCAAGATCAACTAACCAAAATATATAAAAATCTAAAGAGATCATAGGTAAATTCTCATTAAATATTTCTTTTTATTTTATTTTATTTTTATTATTATTTTTATGAACATTTAAAGGACAATGTCAAATTTAGTTAATTTGAATTTTAAATATATATATATATATATATATTATATATATATATATAATTATAATTTTTGAATTTAAGTTTTTTTAAGATTATAAGTTATTTTGTTATGTAAAAAAATTTATTTTATAAATTATTTATTAATTTATTTTAGGAAAAATAAAAATACATAAAAATAAATAAATAAATATATTATGAATTTGATTTTTTAGATCTAATATTTTGCTTTTATTATTATAATTTATAAGGACATCCAAATTTTAATATTATATCCCCGATTAATAAATTAAATATTAAATAAAAAAATATAATTATTACCAACAGCCATAATAGCTAAGTGTACTATTATGTAATAGCTACAAATGGTTATTTACATAATGTGTATGTGGTTTGATATATAAATCTGTTATGTGGTTTGATATAAGGGGAAGGCTTAACACAAACCACATGAAACTAAATTAAATTTTAATATTAATATGTTTAACCACATTAACTTAAATTAACATTAAATATAATATTAATAAAATTAAATATTAATAAAAATTGATAAACATGAATAATAAAATTTAATATTTACTATTAATAAATCTAATATTTATATTAATTTATTAAATAATCCATATTAAAACTCTAATGCCAAGAATATTTATGTCAAGTTATTAATATAATAAAGTAATTAATAAACTTAAAGATTAATAATGAATAATTAATAAACTTAAAAGATTAATAATAAATCCTAAGAGATTTAAAAGTATTAATAATAAATCCAAGCAACCAAGCTATCATTCTAAGTAATCATTCCAACCCTAATCCTCTTTGGTTAGATGAAGACCCTACTTTGGCTAGTAGGTAGAAGAGGAGCTCTGAAGACCTCGAGGAAAATTTGTTTGGGTCAAAGCTAGTCAAGCTTTGTAGTGCTCAGGATCTCATAATTTGCAACAGTCTAAAGAAGTGGCCCAACTCTAGCTAGATGACTTGCATCCATGGGCTTGGTGGTAGCGTGGTAGATTATGTTATTTCTGATCTCCCTTTACATAATGAAATAATAAATTTTGACATCTTAAACGAACACGAGCCTCACTCTGATCATAGGCCTTTACTTATAACTCTCAATTTTGTCATGCATAGAGATCCCATAGAAAATAATCCTTATAGCTAAAATAACTTAATATTTGATAGAAATAAAAACGATCTCTTTCTAAATGAATTAAAAACTAATTTTCTTACTTTATCTAGTATAGACAACATAGAAGACCTCTATCATAATTTTACTACAACCCTCTCATATTCTATTAACAAGTTCTCAATTGAAGTTTCAAATAATAAAAGAAATATCAAAAACCAACCCATGGTATGACAAAGATTGTAAAAGTGCGAGGAGAGCAATTAAGGATGTTGTTGATAAATCTCTTAGACTGGACAAGATAAAAATATACAAATCCCTAACTAAAAGGAGAAAGAGGCAGTACACTCGTAAAAGACAAGAGAATATCTTACATCTCTCTAAGGTAGCTCCTAAGAAATTTTAGGAAATTTTGGAGGCAGATTTTGAACAGAAAAACTAAAGATAATAATAAAATTTCTTTACACGATTGGAATTCCTATCTTAAAAAGCTTTATGAATCTCCAAATTTCATGGATAACTTTGAAACCCTGCTCACAAGGAAAGAAGTTTCCTCATTAGAAGACATTGATTTTGGGGTTAAACGCCTCGAAAATGGGAAAGCTAAGGACATTGAAGGTTACCAGGCAGAAATCTTAAAAATTGGAGGTCATGTCCTCATCCCCCACATCCACAAGCTTTTCAATCAAGCAGTCAAGCAAGGGTTCCCTAAACCATGATTGAGAGCCTCATTATCCCTATTTTAAAAAGTGGGGATACAAATAACCCCTCTAATTATCAGAAAATTATGATCAACCCTCTCTTAGCCAAGTTATATGGTATTATTTTGGAAAAGAAGTTGAGCATATGGCTTGAATGTGAAGGTAACCGAGATAAAGGCCAAGCGAGTTTTAGAAGGCATCACTCAACAATAGACCACCTCATTACGCTTAGGATCATTGTGGAGGAATGTCGTAATGATAAATCTAATCTCTTTTGTTTCTTTGTGGAATTTACAAACGTTTTCGATATGGTTCCTAGAAATAGCCTTTGGAATCGATTAGAAGAATCAACCCTCTCTTAGCCAACTTATATGGTATTATTTTGGAAAAGAATTTGAGCATATGGTTTGAATGTGAAGGTAACCGGGCTAAAGGCCAAGTGAGTTTTAGAAGGAATCACTCAACAATAGACCACCTCGTTACGCTTAGGATCATTGTGGAGGAATGTCATAATGATAAATCCAATCTCTTTTGTTGCTTTGTGGACTTTACAAAGGCTTTCGATATGGTTCCTAGAAACAACCTTTGGAATAGATTAGAAGAGCTAAAGGTTCCTTTCGAGTTGAGATTTGTCATTATAAGGTTATATGATAATGTAATTGCCAAGCTAAAAAGCAATGAGTGGTGGTCAAAAGATATTACATGTAATATTGGAGTTAAACAAGGTTGCCCCCTCTCCCCTACCCTATTTGGCATTTACATCAACAAGCATGAAGGTTATTTAGAGGAAGCAAGATGTGTTGGTACAATCTTAGCTGGGATAGTCATCATCCTTCTTCTCTATGTTGACGATATTGTTCTTCTTGCAAGGTGTCCATATGATCTTGATAAGCAACTTAGGCCTCTTAAGGATTTCTGCTCTACCATGGGTATCACTGTTAACACTAACAAAACAAAAGTTATGATTATCAAATCCAAGAAGGACACTCACGCTAATTTTATGTATGACAATAATAACTTGGAGGAAGTGTATTCTTACAAGTACCTAGGAATTGATATTTGTCACAAGCTCAATTTGAACTATGGCATTGAGAAAAGAATTAATGGGGGTGCAAAGCTTATTTTTGTCTTGAAAATAATTGTAAAACAACAAACTTCGTAATGTGGGATAAAAAGGAGTTCCTATTTGAAGCTGTAATCACTCTTGTTATCTTATATGGATGTGAGGTCTGGGGTTGTAGCATCTCTAGAGAATCCTGGAGAAAGATTGAGAAAATCGAGAAGCATTTTATAACATATAACCTGAAAACTAAAATCAATACAACCTATCATATTCTCCATACAGAAGTAGGTCTTTCCCCTATTGAGAGCCTAGCTATGACTAAGCTTATGTTGTACAAGCACAAACTCAATAACATAGGAGATCATAGACTTCTTAAGCTAGCTTTAAATTCCAGCCAAAACCACCTAAGGCTCAAGTGGGGGTGGTATAAAGGCACATACTCAATAACATAAGAGATCATAGACTTCCTAAGCTAGCTTTAAATTCCACCCAAAACCACCTAAGGCTCAAGCACGGGTGTTATAAAGACACGAGGACCTGGTTAAACCATTGGGAGATCAACAAGAATGATGCATTACAAAACATTAATAACATTAAAAATATTGCTACTTCTAAGTTCAATGAAAAAATG
Organism: Pinus taeda; assembly: GCA_000404065.3. Classification (NCBI taxonomy): domain Eukaryota; kingdom Viridiplantae; phylum Streptophyta; class Pinopsida; order Pinales; family Pinaceae; genus Pinus; species Pinus taeda. The sequence continues at coordinate 44,375 of APFE031429205.1, read as the reverse complement.
TGGTGTGAGAAAGATTTAGCAGCTAAAAGAAAATTAAGTTATTATAAGAAGGTCATCAACCCCACCCTAGAAGATCAAAAGTATCTCTCTATTTTAACTAGCTCAAAGAATAAAATTAATATAACGAAGATTAGAACGAACTCTCATGAGCTCCATAGTGAAATAGGTCATTGGACAGTTCCTAAAACACCATCGATGGAAAGGATCTGCCATCTCTCTGAGAATAGGAACATTGAGGATGAAATCCACTTCCTCTTAGAGTGCCCCATGTACAACCACATTAGATCTCAGTTTCATAATCTTTATCGCAGTAGTGACCTTCCTAGCCTTTTACGATGTAAAAATTATAGTGAGCTCGGGAAGCTTCTCTCTAAGCTTTTTGAACATAGGAATAAAATCTTAAATCAAACTAAATAATTTGTTTCTTTAGGTCTGATAGACCAAAGTTTGGTCTCAACAGACGTTAATCATCATTATCATCAACAAATTCTTTGGATTAATATTCAAGATATTTAAACCCAAGGAATTTAATATAATAAAGTGAAAAGATTAATAAATCCAAGAGATTTAAAAGGGATTAATATATAAAGTTTATAATAAACTAAAAAGATTAATAAAATTATAGAGATTTAACCCAAGGGATAATAAATAATAATAATGAGTAATGGGTATTATTAATATTTAGATAAACATATTAATATTAATAAACACATTAATAATGAAACTTCCATATAATAAAATAAAGTATTATTAATATTGATAAACAATTAATATTAATAAACATATTAACACATTAATAATTAAACTTCCATATTCATAAGGATTAATAAATGAAAGAGATTTAAACCCAAGAAATTTAAACCCAAGGGATACCCAAGGCATTAAGTTGATGAATTAGTTAATAAACTTAAAAGATTATAAATTGGGTTAATATAATAAAGTAAAGGTATTATTAATATTAATAAACACATTAATATTAATAAACATAATATTAATAAACATATTAAACACATTAATAATTAAACACATGTTTAGTATTAAAGTTAATTTTGACACTAATATTAGTAAAATTAAAGATAAAGTTTAATACTAATAAAAATTGATAAAAATTAATGAAATTTAAAGGTTAATATTAATAAATATATGTAATTAAATAATAGGATTAATATTATAAACCTTATCAATAATATTATACCTTAGGAATAAGAACTCTCAAATCTATATAAACAAAAATCAAATCTATATAAACAAAAATCAAATAGATTGATGTTATAAACCGAAGGGATTAATTCTAAAAATCGAAGGGATTAATTCTAAAAAATGAAGGGAATAATATGAAACACAAGGGATTAATATTATAAACCAAAGGCATATAAATACTAAGATAAATACTATAAACTTTAAAACAAACATGGTTGAGCATGCTTGAATTTCAGATGGAGACAATTTTTGTCACAAATGAGATGTTTTTGTGACAAATGTGATGTTGGGCCATGATTGATCTTCATGTAGACCATTGGACCATTGGACTATCATTGACTATGGTTGACTATGGTTGATAATGGTTCATTTTCATATCAATACCATGACTCAACATGATTAACCATGGTTGACCTTGACTAATTTTCATGTTGAACATTGGACCATTGGGTTATCATTGGCCATGATTGATTATGGTTGATGATGGTTGGTTTTCATATCAAGACCATGATTGACCATGGTTGATAATGGTTGGTTTTCATATCGAGACCATGATTGACCAGGTTGATTTTCATATTGAGACAAATTTTGTCACAATGCGACATTGGACCATGGTTGACCATGTTTGATTTTCATATTGAGATTGTCTTTGTCACAATGTGACATTAGACCATAGTTAACCATGTTTGATTTTCATATTGAGACAATATTTGAAACAATGTAATGTTGGACCATGGTTGATCATGATTATAAATCCAAAGGATTTATAATTAAACCCTGGGATTATTATTATAAACCATATGAATAATATTATACCCTAGGAATATGAAATCTTAGATTAATAGACCTCAAGGATTGATATTATAAACCCAAGGCATATAAAACTTAAAATAAATATTATAAACCCTAAAAAAACATGCTTCACCATGTTCGAATATATTCAGGCAATCTTCATCGCCAACGCGATGTTAGACCATGGTTGACCATGATTGTATTGAGAGAATATTTGTCACAATGTGACATTGAACCATTGTTCAACATGATTGACCATGATCGATTATGGTTGACTTTCATATTGAGACAAACTTTGTCACAATGTGACATTGGACCATGCTTGACCATGTTTGATTTTTATATTGAGAAAAACTTTGTCACAATGTGACGTTGGACAATGGTCAAACATTGGACCATGGTTGACCATGTTTGACTTTTATATTGAGACAATCTATTACAATGTTTAATATTTTCAATGAAATGAATTGAACTGGAACTCTTCATCAAAAAAATTTATAAGAGGGTTTAATATTTTCAATGAAATGAATGAGAACATGCCATAAAACACATGGAAAAAAGTATGGAAACAAAGGGAGAAAATTTTCAAATATTTTTCTTTCATTAAATTTCATGCAATGCACATGTAACACACAAGAGGAGAGGGAGAGGGAGGGTTTAAATCACAATCGTCCATGTTATATAAGATAAAGCATATTCCTTTAGCATTCAATCCTATCCATTAATTTAAAAATAAAAAATATACAAGCTTACATCTACCATGAGTTGAAATAGATACAATACATGTATAAGCTTACATCTACCATGAGTTGAAATAGATACAATACATGTATTCGCTTAATAATTTCGCTTAATAAACATCTTAAAATTGTTTTGGGTCAACCAATAAATCAATACCAATCCCTCATCCTCACTAAAAACAACAAGTAACATCCCCTATGTAAAATTCCACTACATAATCTAGAAACCCTAACCCTTCCATGCTTTCTTCCTCGCTAGCATGTATGTAGTGCTAAATTTCCATCAATGTAATGTTCAACACATACAAATTACATACACATAAATAGAGAACCAAAATACAAGATAATGAAAGGAATTTAAGCACAAAACCCTAAAAGTAGGGCTTCAATATAAATTTAGTATTCAACATAGCACATGAACAAAAACACTTATCTTGCAAATGAAAGCCAACTAGCTATGTGATCTCCACATTTCACCAAGGAATTTAAGCACAAAACCCTAAAAGTAGGGCTTCAATATAAATTTAGTATTCAACATAGCACATGAACAAAAACACTTATCTTGCAAATGAAAGCCAACTAGCTATGTGATCTCCACATTTCACCAATCCATAGACCATGTGATTCATAAATATCAACCACCGACCACCCTCAAGCCAAGGTCACAACTCCACAGGAACATTATAAAACAATAACTATCAACACATCATAGACCAAGGTACCAACCCGAAAACCACTACTCCAACCATGGGCTCATGCTCCCCTCAAGTCTGCACCAAAGTGGTACTCCCCTTCTCTGCAACCAACAGTCCCTCGATGGTGCCCACCTTCGAAGGTGCCTTACAACAAGGTAAGGATGGTCTTATCTCTAGGTTTCCATGAGATCATGTTACTCTCTAGGCTTCGAGGTACCCTTCTAGCAAAAATACCAAAACAACATTGAGTCAATTACAGAACCCAAACATAGGGCTCACTCGCTCATCACCAAAACTCTAAATAGTAACATAATCCAAAACTAGGACTCGCTCACTAACAAAAATGGAATAACTAAATCCATCCATGAATAAGTTTTTGAATGAATGGATACTCTGAATCCTACAAAATATCTATCCCTTAAATATGCATGGCCTTTCTTTACCGTGTGGCACCCATGAGGCCACGTGGGCCCCAAGTATCATTTTCACTAAAACCTATCACAACACCCCATTTCCTTTTCCATAATGGAGTTGCACCCCCATACACTTTATTATGGAGTGAGCTTTATAATGAGCTTATCTTATTATTAAAATATACTTACAAAAGTGTAAGTCATTACCGAAAAATAACTTTGAATCCCTGACCTAATAGTCACATACATCTGGATTTCCATCCTCAATATCATTGAACATATATTTATATTATGAGAGGAGGGCAGGGTGATTACATTCCCCCCTCTTTATGTACTACCTTCAGTGTGCATGCATGCGCGACACACACATATACATGTGAGTAAAATAGATGAGTGTATTCCTTCCTCATTGCATCCCCATGCTCCCATGTAGCCTCATCAATATTGAACAAGCTCCATTGTGACTTACCATTACGATGGCTTGATTTAGGAGCATTTTCATTATCCTCTCCCAAAATATGTATTGGTTGGACCTTGAAATATCCTTTATATGTATTGGTTGGAACTTGAAATATCCTTTTGGTTCCACCTGGATCATATGCCAATCAATCATGTAATAAGTACTAGGAATATATTTTTTAAGCAAAGGCACATGTACACCATGAATAAATCATGTAATAAGTACTAGGAATATATTTTTTAAGCAAAGACACATGTACACCATGAATATGCATGGATACAGCTAATGCAAGCCTATAAGCAACCAAATTGATCTCACAAGGATCCCAACATGTCCATAATAACATGTTACCAATTTGGCACAAGTTCCCAAGTTCAGAGTTCTTTTTGTGCTTTAACTTTTAAGAACACATGATACCCAATTTTAAATTTTCTTTGAATTTTCTTTGAATTCTATGAATATTCACATAACTTTTCTACTTATCTTAGGAAAATTTCATATCCTTCCTCATTTTCACAACCTCTTCTTCGATAACTTTGAGAAATCATGAACCAACCATGACTCTATCTAATAAATTGCTTGAACTCATAAGAGTATGACACTTGTTTCTATACAATGCTTCAAATAGACTCATCTTTAACTGTGTCTAATATATGTTATTGTATACAAACTTTACAAAATATAGGTGGTCCTCTACGTGGATAGTTTATCCATCATGTATATTTGCAACATATCCTCAATCACTTTATTAACTCACTTAGTCTTCGCATCAGACTTTGGGTGATACATAAGTACTTAAATACAAATTATTACGTAACCCTTTAAATAAAACCATCCAATAATTAGATAATTGTCCTAGCCATCCAATAATTGTCCTATCCATGCCATGAATCCTCATAATGTTAGCTATTTTATACATTGATTTGACCATATTGAGATGAGCATATTTAGTGAGTTTATCGACCAACACCATTATTGCATCATACCCCTTTGTTATCATGGGAAAATTGGTAATATAATCAATAGAAAAAAGCATCCCATTTCCATTTAAGAATGGGTATGGTTGGAAGTAATCTTATGGGTGCTTATGCTCAACCAACCTTAACTCTCTCACACTCTAAACACCTTGCGATGTAATTATCCATATCCACATCCTTTAATCATGTTGTAATGGTTTTTTTATAGCCAGGTGTCTTGCATAAGGCACCCTAGGCTTCTCCTCTAGAATCCACTCTTTCACTTCCTAAACATATCACACATATACACTACCTCTATAAACAATAATTCCATCTTCCCCAAGCTCATAATCCAAATATTTTGACTAGTGTACCTCCTCCTACAAGTTGTTATTGATGCCAAATATTGTTGATCTGAATTTTCAACTTTCATAACTATGGTTACTATATGAACCATATACACACTTATTGTTAAAGCATGCATCAGGTGTACTCTTATACTAACAATATCTGCCAACTTGTTCTCCTTTCCCTTAATATTTTTAATTTCAAATTCATATTGAGTTAATAACTCCAACCATATTATTTAAACATTACTAAAAAAATCAAAATTGTACACCATACTAAGGAATAAACAACCTCTTCGTACGATATAATATTATTTTACTAAAAAAATCAAAATTGTACACCATACTAAGGAATAAACAACCTCTTCGTACGATATAATATTATTATGAGTTATATAATTACTAGCACAACCACATTTATATTTAAGTAAATTCACAACTCATTATGAATTTCAACCCCCTACCACATTTATATTTAAGTAAATTCACAACTCATTATGAATTTCAACCCCTCAATATGGACTCACGAAATGTTAGTTTTTTAAAAAACTACTCACAAGGTTTTCCACATATTTCTACTCAATTTACGTTAGGTTTTAGACAAAACTCTAAAAAAACTACTCACAAGGTTTCCCACATATCTCTATTCAATTCACCTGCATGGAATACTTATTTCAAATAATCAAATCCCACCATGGAAGGGATAGGATGGAAAATGCAAAACAATTTAAGAAGTTGCATATATTAAGAGTTAAATACATATCAAATCTAACTTTAATTAAATATTACTAGCTCTACATTTATGCTGCAATCCCCTGAAGATGAACTCACTTTGAAGTCTCAAACATTGGGTTTTAGAAAAAACTACTCAATTTTTCATACGTCTCTCTATTCTCTTCAAACATTTGGTTTTAGAAAAAACTACTTAATTTTTTCTACTTATTTCTATTCAATTCACCTATATGGAATCGTTATTTTAAATAATCAAATCCCACCATGGAAGGGATGTTATGGAAAATGAAAAACAATTTGAGAAGTTGAGTATATTAAGAGCTAAATACATATCAAATCTAACTTTCATTAAATATTAATAGCTCTACATTTGCCTTACAACATAGTTGCCTTACAACATAATAGATCTACAGTTGCCTTACAACATAATAGATCTACAGTTGCCTTACAACATATTGGGAATTGCAACCCCCTAAAGATACCTTACAACATATTGGGAATTGCAACCCCTAAAGATGGACTCACTTTGAAGCCTAAAACTTTGGATTTTAGAAAAATCTACTCTCACATTTTTCCACATATTTCTATTCAATTCACTGCCTAAAACTTTGGATTTTAGAAAAATCTACTCTCACATTTTTCCACATATTTCTGTTCAATTCACCTATATATGGAATCATTATTTCAAATAATCAAATCCCACCATGAAAGGTATATGATGGAAAACGCAAAACAATTTGAGAATTTGTATATACTAAGAGCTAAATACATATCAAATCTAACTTTCATTAAATATTAATGGTTCTATATTTATGTTAGAACTTCACATTGTGAATTTCAACCCCTTAAGATGGACTCATGCACTCACTTTGAAGTCTAAAACTTTGGGTTTTAGAAAAAACTACTTAGTTTTTTCCACATCTTTCTATTCAATTCACGTGTATGGAATCATTATTTCAAATAATGAAATCCCATCATGGAAGCGATACCATGGAAAATGCAAAACAATTTGAGAATTTGTGTATACTAAGTGTTAAATACATAAAATCTAACTTTCATTAAACATTAATAGCTTTACATTTACGTTAGAAAAATCTACTCTCACATTTTTCCACATTTTTCTATTCAATTCACCTATATATGGAATCGTTATTTCAAATAATCAAATCCCACCATGAAAGGTATATGATGGAAAACGCAAAACAATTTGAGAATTTGTATATACTAAGAGCTAAATACATATCGAATCTAACTTTCATTAAATATTAATGGTTCTATATTTATGTTAGAACTTCACATTGTGAATTTCAACCCCTTGAATATGGACTCATGGACTCACTTTCATTAAATATTAATGGTTCTATATTTATGTTAGAACTTCACATTGTGAATTTCAACCCCTTGAAGATGGACTCATGGACTCACTTTGAAGTCTAAAACTTTAGGTTTTAGGAAAAACTACTTAGTTTTTTCCACATCTTTCTATTCAATTCACGTGTATGGAATCATTATTTTCACGTGTATGGAATCATTATTTCAAATAATGAAATCCCATCATGGAAGCGATACCATGGAAAATGAAAAACAAATTGAGAATTTGTGTATACTAAGTGTTAAATACATAAAATCTAACTTTCATTAAACATTAATAGCTTTACATTTACGTTACAAATCCTCATTGTGAATTTAAACCCATTGAAGATGGACTCACTTTGGACTCACTTTGAAGTCAAAACTACTCAATTTTTTCCACAAACTTTCATTAAATATTAATAGCTTTACATTTACATTAGAAATCCTCATTGTGAATTTAACCATTGAAGATGGACTCACTTTGGACTCACTTTGAAGTCCTAAAACTTTGGGTTTTAGGAAAAACTACTCAATGTTTTCCACATCGACTCACTTTGGACTCACTTTGAAGTCCTAAAACTTTGGGTTTTAGGAAAAACTACTCAATGTTTTCCACATCTTTCTATTCAGTTCACCTATATGGAATCATTATTTCAAATAATGAAATCCCACGATGGAAGGGATACCATGGAAAATGCAAAACAATTTGAGAATTTGTGTATAATAAGTGTTAAATACATATCAAATCTAACTTTCATTAAACATTAATAGCTCTACATTTACGTTGCAAATCCTCATTGTGAATTTAAACCCCTTGAAGATGGACTCACTTTGGACTCACTTTGGAGTCTCAAATGTTGGGTTTTAGAAAAAAAAATACACAAAGGTTTTTCGACATGTTTCTATTCAATTCATGTGTATGGAATCCTTATTTCAATTAAGACATTTTTTTAATAATTACTATCATGACCACATTTATATATCCCTAGACATATAGGTAAATTTGATAAGTAATTTGAGAAATACAATATTTTTTTAATTAAATACAACATTTAATCTCTAAAATGTAATAATTATTAATCATAATATTTATAATTGCACTTTTCCATTAAAGTATTCCATTTAAAAGTGATTGCAATGTTCAAAACATCTTAAATCCTAAAGCATGTCATTAAAAAAACTTACAAGGTAACATTTCCAAGACTTGACCACTAAAAGAACAGCCAAGCTAGCTTGTATTTTGCATGTTGCACCAAATAAACATACCCTAAGTGAAATTAACATGAGACAAAGAAAAAACCCATAATGACTGAACTCCAAAGTATGAGGAGATCTATTAGACTATATTGTCTCATATTTCCTAAAATTTTCATTAATTAACATAGACTCGATGCTTTTCAAAAACACAGAAGTCATAGTTCAATAGGAAAAACCTAAGAAAAGTATGTTACAATCTAGAATTACAGGAAAAAGAATGCACTACCTATAAATCAATTGAAAGAAACAATGGATTGGATAAGTGTTCAAGGACTGTAAATATCGAGAGGTTCTCGTGTAGCCTCTTCCCATGAGAAGTTGTCTCCAAAATATAATTCTTACTTTTTCAAAGAGTAATATTAACATCGTACATCATTCCAAGAGAGATATCATATGATCTGATTCCAATCACATTGAAACAGACATCACATTGAAACTAGTGATGATCTGATTCCAATCACATTGAAACTTGAGTCACATTGAAACGAGTAGAACCTACTCCAATCAGGTTAATGGTTGTTTAACAGGTGGATTTGATTCCAATCTCGTTGAAACAGACATCACATTGAAACGTGTGATGGTATTGTTCCAATCTCATTGGAACAGACATCACATTGAAACAAGTCAAATGAACCAAATCCAATCAGGTTAATGGGTGTTTAAGAGGTGGATAAATAAATTGTATTTAAATTTAATAGGAAAGCCCATTCAAGTACTTTTCATATCATCCCTTGGATAATGTATTAGATAAAAAAATATTCTCTTGAAATAAAATCTTATCCATTCATTTATTTAAAAATCAAAATTCTTCAAGCATAATTCCAATATAGACCACACCTACTACTTAATTAGATTATGAGGTATTAGTTTGATTTTTATTATTACTCTCTTAACATATAGTGAGATATACCATCAAATATTCAAATTAATACTTCTAATCTATCACTTTTTCAAACTTAAAATAATTCAATAATCTACACTTTATATTTGTGTCTTAGGCATGGTCTATATTTGAATTCTTCTTGAGGAATTTTGATTTTTAAATAAATGAGCTGAGGATAATTGATTTCAATAGAATATTCTTCCTCTAATATGTCATCCAACCTATAATATGATTATTACTTGGACATGTTTTGAGTTTCAAATCCAAGAATAACCTATTCAATTTAAATATGATTTATTTGTCCACGTATTAAGCAACCATTAACCTTATTAGAATGAGATCATTCGATTTCATTTCAAAGTGCTTTGTTTCAATGTGATTGGAATGGGATATGATCACATTTAACTTGGAAAGATGTATGATGTTAATATTACATTGAGAAAGAGTAAAAATTATACTTTCACGACAACCTCTTAATTTTTTGGGATGAGGTGACACAAGAACCTCTAGATATTACAATCTTTGAAGACTCATCCAATCCATTGCCTCTTTTAATTTATGTTTTTGCTGAGTAAAGTTTATGTTAATTAATGAACAGTTCATGAAATATGAGACATTGTCATCTAACATCCAAACCTATTGGATAGATATCCTCATACTTTGGAATTCAATAATTATGGGTTTATGCTTAGTCTCAGCTTAATTTCACTTAGGGTAGGTTTATTTGGTGCAAAATGAAAAATATATGCTAGCTTTATAGAATATATGTACTTTAATGCAGAACAAAACCATCATGGCCATTCTTTTAGCAGTATTAGAGTGTATGTTTTTTGTAATGACATGCTTTAGGATTTAAGATGTTTTGAATATCATTGTAATGACTCTTAAATGAAATACTATGAATGAAAAGGTGTTACTATAAATATTATGATTAGCTAATGATTATCATTTTTAGTGCTTAAATGTTGTATTTAATTAAAAAAATTACCTTCTTTCTCAAATCACTTATCAAATTTATCTAATCTACCTATGTGCCTATCGTCTTTCTACTTGTGCCTTTAGGGGCGGAGTCCTCCCTATTCCCATGGTGAGGGCCTTTCAGAAACTTGGTTTGCTCCCGATGAAATTTCAATAGTATGTTCTTCAAAGCAGATTCTGTTTGTTTCCGAGTTATAAAGGCACGAGGGCTCTATCCAATGCCGGACCCATTTCTTCTTAATAGCGGCTGGGGGTGGAAGAGATTTTTGCCAAATGAAGTAAACACGCAGTGAGATTTTCTTTCTATCAATAATCTTTGGTTTTGCAGGAATTCTAGATATCCTCATACTTTGGAATTCAATAATTATGGGTTTATGCTTAGTCTTAGCTTAATTTCACTTAGGGTAGGTTTATTTGGTGCAAAATGAAAAATATATGCTAGCTTTATAGAATATATGTACTTTAATGCAGAACAAAACCATCATGGCCATTCTTTTAGCAGTATTAGAGTGTATGTTTTTTGTAATGACATGCTTTAGAATTTAAGATGTTTTGAATATCATTGTAATGACTCTTAAATGAAATACTATGAATGAAAAGGTGTTACTATAAATATTATGATTAGCTAATGATTATCATTTTTAGAGCTTAAATGTTGTATTTAATTAAAAAAATTACCTTCTTTCTCAAATCACTTATCATATTTATCTAATCTACCTATGTGCCTATCAGGTGTATCAATCACATCTTTTAATATGGCATGCCTACAAATTGTATGAACCACATTTATTAATTTGATTGTGCTAGTAAATAGTGATATGAGGTGTATTTCCTTAAAAGTTTAAAACATTCATATTATATATTTATTTTAAAAATTATATTATCAAATATTATGTTTTTAACCCTCAGATTCATATAGTGTTCAACTATAAAATTCATTCAATCCACAGAGGATGACATGAAAGTTATGGTAAAATAAGCACATTTGGCACTAACATGTATAACATACAGGTAGTGCTTAATGAGGCATAAATTGAGAGCTCGGCCTTGTTTATATTTTTCTATTGCCAAATCTAGTTGAAAGCTTGCTTAGTTGTGAGAGTCAAGCAGAAGAGAACTCTCCTTGAGAGCCAATTTAGTTTGTGAAACCTTTAAAGGTTTCTTTGGACATTACTTAGTTATTTGCAGAATTTATTGCTAGGATTCATGTGTTAAAGCTTGGGAAAGAGTCTTCCTCACCTCAAATTCTATAAAATCTATGACAAAATGTTGAAAGATGTCAAACCATCAAAGGCACTTTCTTCTCTTCAACTAGCTTTTGTGATGCTTGCCTCAAATAGGAAACTGCATCTTGCTTGTTTTAGATAGAACATGAAATCTCCTTGGGGAAAATGGATGGAAGGATTGTCGTAGTAGTTTCTTAGGAGAATTCCTTATCACAATGGTTATGTGGTTCCATGAAAGATTGCTACACGAATTTTACACTATTCAAGATTCTTTACCTTGAAATTTATGCATGTTTCACCCATTGATTTTTTCTGAGTGACCTCCAAATGTTTGAGGTTTGAAGAGAATAAAATGTAAAGTTTAAAGAAATTGGAGGATACTCTTTCTCTATTTGAAGCATAAAATCATAATCATCTCATCATGTACTTATTGTGTAGGATAATAGTAGAGAGCCAATAGTAGAGATCCGACAACTAACGATCAAATTTGGTAAGGGAAAACAACCTAGAATTAATCAAATCTGGTAAGGTAAAAAGCCTATATTTTTTTAAAGTTCTCTCCTTTTTGTTGCTTTCCAATTTGAAACATCAATTTATTTTTGTTATTTTCGACTTTGAAACATAAATTGTTTTATTTTTGAGCCTGGAATCATAAGAATTAATAAAAGAATGTTGAGGCTAAACATGAATAAATTTTAATGTAAACCTAGTGTTAGTGTCGGTATCTTCATCCCTCCATGAGTGATCAAATTTCTCCCTTTGCATGCATAGTAGGTGTCCCATCCAATCAACTGCATTCCATTAGGTCATGGATCAACTGATGGTAGTGGTTCATTATCAAATTTCCCTCATTGTCTTTACCTACTCGCCTATTTTCACATGTTTATGTCATGTACAATCATTTTTGTCATTACATTTGCTAAAAATCATTTTTAGGGTTTTAGGTCTCATTAGGTCTAGGATTTGTCACCATGGTCAACAAAAAGCTGAATAAACTGTCAGTAGGCACATGAGGAGGTCTAATAGGTTCTCAAAATCAAAATTTCAATGATGATATGCACAATAAATGATTTTTATACAAAGTTTTTATTTTTATGTACAAATTTTTATGTAATTTCAATATTTTCTATATGTAATAAGTTCAAAGTTGCTACCCTAGTTCACCTTGCCAACTCTAGTCACTGCAAACAAAAACACAAGCATCAATGCATCAGTTTATCAAATGATTAAGAAAACTCAATTTTAGTGGAAAAATAGAGTTCAAGACCAAAAGTGACTTTGACATAAGAAGTGGGTTTGAGATGAGTAAAAATTTAAATTCATTCATATTCAAAGTGAAAGGGGTCCTCTTTACCATTTCATTATGTAAGATACCATTGGAGAGCAAAAAATTGTGATCTGGAGGCAAATTGAGCAAAGGAAGTTAAAAACCCTATTTTCCAAGCAAGTTTGCCTGGCACTGCACATCAGAGGCAGTGTGTTGCGCATCACGAAAGCGCTGTGCATCAGAGGCAAACCTACAGTGTTATTTTGAACCACTGCTACACATCAGAAGGGCACTGCACATTGGGCCTAGTGCGCTACGCATCAGCCCAAATTTTTCTAAATCATTCCAAATCATGCCATAACACTCAAATTTGCTACATTTGCATTCTACAAGTAAGTAAACAACATTCTACAGCTGAATTTGAGTTCACTCTTGTGTTCTTCATGAATATTACAAGTTTAAAATGAAACCCTAGTTTCTCTTCACTATTTTCCATTGCAATGTGTAAATTTCATTCCATCATCACAAAAACATCACAAACCCTTTTAATCCTTTTATTACCCTAAAACACTCCATTTATCCCATTTACCACTCCCCTGAAGCAACTAATTCCCTCATCAAACCCTAAATCCCTCACTAAACCCTAGTTTCTCAAAACTAATCCCCTCATTCCCCAATTCCATTTCCCAAATATCTTCATACTCATCACCATTGTCCTCCTTCATTTCCATTTTTCACCATATCTTCATCTCATCATTTTCATAAGACAAGCACTATGGTAAGAAACAGTGAGTCAAGCTCTGAAGAAGAAACACAAAGTGACAGTTCAAGAGAAAGGAATGTATAGCCTAGAATACCTCACAAGGGTGGGAAAATAGCTAGAGAGCAGCCTATTAACATTGCTGAACTTCTGAACTTCTTCCTTGTCCTCTTTCCACCACTTGTTTCAGATACCAATCTTTCTTTGAGTTTTGTGAGTTAGTTGAGAGGGTTAAGTATCATAATGAATTAGCTAGGCAATTTGTCATCAACATGGAGGACAATATGGTACAGCTTGCTGGCATCAATTTCACTCTTTCAATAGCCATTATTGCAGAAGCAAATAGGATGCTAGATGTGGGGGAAAGATGGAACAAAAGACAAAATATCAGCAAAAAGAACTATGAACCCTACAATAAAGCCAAATATCATAGCCAATTGGGCAAGGTGTTTCCTTTTAAGTTTTTGGAGGACCAGTATGTTCCACTAATGAAACTCATCATTAAACATTTCACACGTGAGGGAAGGTTCTCCAGACTCTATGCCTATCATATCAGATTGCTTATGCATTTTACCAGGGTTAGAATGATGAGTATTCCATACTTCATTTGCAAAAACATAGAGAGGATGACTGTACTTGCAAAGAGAAAACCATACCCACAATAGCTTAATAGAATTGATCACTTTGCTATTATCAAGATTGTTATTGTGCATCAGCTCACTCTATTGGGAGTGCCATGGGAAACCTTCATCACCCATGAGATTTTCAAGGGGCCTCAAAATTTTTCAGAACCTCAAGAGGAAGGTGGACCTTCCGGGAAACAAAGAGAGCATGAAAGTAGAACTGAAGAGGCTCACATTCCTGTGTTTGTAACTTATGAAAAGGGGATAAGAAGATTATTTGTAGTTTCCAAATGAGTATTATCTCCACCAGGGGTGGAAGGGGTCTCGTTCTCTTCACCAGCCAATAGGCAAATGCTATCTTCACCGGGGGTGAAAGGGGCTTTGCCTTCTTCTTCAGTAGAATAGGTACAAGACAGAGGAAAGAAACCATTGCATGATGAAGGGCCTTCTAAAGGCCAAGACAGGAATTTTATTTTGGTTGAGGAAGAGGATACTGATTTGGGCTCACAAAGCTGAAGGCTCAAGGATGTGATCATCAAGGAGAAAGAAACTGAGATCCAAGCCTTATCACTTGACCTTGAGAGGGCTAAATGGATCATTAATTACCTTGAGAAAAAAACAAGCAATTGGAGGATAAACAAACAATTATGGAGTTGCAAACCATAAGGGAAAATTGACAAGTGGCAACAATAAGGAAAATCCAGCTAACTTCACTAGAGCAAGAAATGGAGGTTGAATGAGAATCATGATTGGAAAGAGTGAATATCCATCTTGAGAAGCTTCTTGATAAGGCTAATAAGGATAAGACCATGTTACGCCACATGGCCTATCACTATTTGGCTCGGAACAAAATCTGCAAGACAAGGATAAGAAGCCTAAAAGGCAAGTTAGGGAGAGCCTTAAAAGCCAAAAAGGAGCAATATAAACATAGAATCTTGGTTGAAGCTTCCTTGGCTCAGAAAAGTAATTGATAAGCTTTCCTCTTGCCAATTATGAAGCATTTTGGAGAACTTTTTTTCATTTCCTAAATTTTAATTGCAAAACACAAAAAATTTCCTCTCATGCAGCACTGCGCATCGAGCTAGTTCGGAATTTTGAGGAATGGCTTACATTTTTGGATTCCTCATGAAACAATATGAAAACCCAGCAAATTTCATGAATTTGGGAGGAGATATGGGTCACTTAAAGGGAAAAAAACAACTCAAAAATGCCCTCTCTGCCACTTTTTGGACCCACAGGAAGCATTCTTGGGAGAACTTATTTTTGAAGGGGCAAATGGACACCAAATCCAAAAATTCGACTTGTCCTAGAAAGTAGACAGATAGAGCTTTCCAAAAAGTCATCATGGAGCTAATGTGGTGAAGGGGAAGGCATTCAAACTCAGCTTGGAAAAGATGCTACGCATCAGGCTAATGGCACTGTGCATCAGGCAAAATTTTGCCAACTTTGCTTCAAAACTCAGATTTTTGCCTAGTTTTCTACCAGTTTGACTTTTCTTCTCTCATGGTCAAATTCATGATGTAATATGATCTACATTAATGTAATTTGATGTAAAAATGATGAAAAATTACTTAAGGAGGTAGATACATTAGTTTTAGGTGGTTTTGAGTTGAATGAATCAGTTTCCATACCTTTAGAGGCAAGCTGTTCCACTGCCTATTTTTCAATTCATAGGTTAGATCTTGTTGAAACAACTCCTTGACTCATGGATTCGACCCCTGGTGGCTAGCATGGGTGGTTTTATGCCTATATCTTGTACTTTCTTAGTCATTTTTCAAGTCTGGACTCTTGTGGATGCATTGAGCTACTTTGTAAAACACTTCTGTAGTTTCGCAAGGAAATAAACTAGGGTTTTGCAGCATTTCGTGGGATTCTTGTGGTAATGTGCATTAGCGTTGTTTTTTTCTCTGTAATTTAGTTTATCTTATGTTTATGTGTACCATCATCTCTCTTATTCTACATAACTAAATGAATCAAGTGTAAAAGGTAGAATTCATTGGTTTTTCAGTGCTCTGCCTTGGGGTTTATTTAGTTTTACATGTTTTCTACTGTCTGAAGAGGACTCATGACACTTTCATGCCCTCTCCAGCTCCTCACCAGTCTTTAGACTCACCATTACACTCGTTTCAAACTACTATAACACTCTCCTACCTCGCCCCACAGAAACCTCTGCAAATATGTGCTGATTTCCCGGACCCAAAGCTACCTTCCCCATCCGATCTCACAATCAACCATTAAAATCAAACAAATTCCTCTGAGAAAGCATACCTGGCCTAAAATTAGTTTTTATATCAGTCATCTCAAGCCTTCCTTGATAAATTTTCATTGAGATTGACAAGGAGAGAGCCCTCTCTCCCAACTTGGTAGGGCTAGCTACCAGGTTAAGTGTGGTTTGATGTTACCCTAGACCTGCCTTTCTCAGCCTAAGGTAGATTTAGGCTCTAACACCTAGAAATAATGTGTTAGTATTCCGTAGAGAAATAAATAAAAATATATATATATATATGGAAAATTATTTAAAATAAACTCAAAATTATTTAAAATAAAATCATATTCAAATTGATTATCAGTGATTAACTCAATGCTGTGTACATACCAAAATTTTGTGTAAAGCTTGTTTTTTTTCTTTTAATATACATGTTTTCCACTTGAAGAATTTGTTGTGCCCATAATTTGAAACAAAGGTTTCAAAAACTATTGTGCTCTTGGAAAATCAACAACCAATTGTAATGAAGCATTTAGATAAACACTACATACTAGTACAATATGCAATTAATTAACATTTTTGTATTTAAACAATAGCGAAAAGTGTGCATATAATATGGTGAAGTGAGTGACAATAGGAAACCATAAGAAACAAAGAGAACCACAAAGGTTCATAAGAGAACCCAACTTAAACCGATTAGAGTAATTTTGAGGAAATTTCCTCATAGTGCCTTAAAAACAATAGATAGTGTCAAATTCTAAGAGGGTGAATAAAATCAAGGATTAACTATACTAGTCGACTACAGAGCATAATGCATCCAACTTGTATTAGGAATATGAAAAGGGTCAAGGGTTTCATATTATCCAAACCAATATTCAAGCAACGTGTATCACCCTCCTCCCACATCCTACCCAAGCAGAGCATAGTGCATCCAACTTGTATCAGGAATATGAATAGGGTCAAGGGCTTCATATTATCCAAAACAATATTCAAGCAAAGTGTATCACCCTCCTCCCACATCCTACCCAAGCAACTGGTAAGTCGGGGTAAACATGCGACGAGATGCCACTATGATATGATTCGAGGTTCTAATTCACGTTAAAGAAGTAGAACTGACGAAAAGACACCATACACACATTCAATATAAGTATTAGGACCCTCACAAACCAATCCAACCTTTCTGCCAATAAGCCCCTCGGTTACACTAGGATTTTGGGCCACTTGACCTGCAGAAGCTCTCATGCTATGGTCATACTAGCATTAAGGGATGTCTCAACTCTCTCACATACCTAGAAGCCAGGGTCCATACACTATTTTTCACATTATTGTGTGAGTGTCCTTGGGATTTTAGTGACCTAAGGTCACTACTGAGAATGGAATGACATCTTCATAATAGTAAAATCACAGATAAATTACAATACAAATGCAATTACTTGAATAATACCCTGACTAGAACTATACTATCCATGAGAGTCATTTCATCAAACATATCACAAATATGTAATCTAGAGGTGTAAATAACAAATATGAGCTAAGGGGTCTCATACTTAGCTTAGAATCATTAAGAAAAATTGATGCCTCAACACATCAACTTCCATTTCATCCATTACATCATAGATACATTTCTCATTCATATAATAGTAAAAACATGATGAGAGCCATATATAGATACTATCATAAAACATATATATATAACCAACATAATAGCAATAGAAAGACCAATGAAATCATGACCATATAAACCACCTATATCCAATATAATTATCATAGAATTACAAGGAGAAATAACCTCATATTGATGATGCAAAATCCAAACCCAGGATGATACTTTCACGTTCCACCCAACCATAAAATGGTTGAGCCAAATATCTCTTTAGCTATTATATCTCTTCAACCATTCACGCCCTTGCCATGTTTGAAACATGAATGCGGGATCTCATACAACACATTAATCCAAAACCATCAGGGGCTTCCAGAGGCCATCCACGTCAACCCAACAAATAATGATTCCACCTCATGGAAGGACATCACAAAACCATCATCATATTGGTCTCTATCCAAGACTTCTAGGGCTTCGAGGGAATTTGTCCAACTAAGGCTTCCAGGACTAGTAACTCAACCCATAAGTTATTCTGGGCTTGTAGAGAATTTTTCCTATTAGGGTTTCCAGGATTAGTAACTCAAGCAACCAAGGGATTCCAGTGTGTTTGTCCAACCAAGGATTTTAGGACTAGTAACTCAACCCAAGCTAATGAAACATGAGAACCAACCAAAACAAAACAAGGAAACCAAATCCACAATCATGATGACTATCTAGGAAATGGAAAGGATAGACAATCCATTATCAATCGAGGAAATCCTCCATGCCAATGAAAGATCAAAACCAACAAACCATATGCATATGCCATGCATGCCAGAAATAGTCAGCAAAACATACATGAAACTCGGTACTTGCAAGAAAAAATCATTTTAGTTGTTGATCTCGATGTCCTCTTGTGCTTTCATTCTCTTCCTTTTCCTTCTTGCTCCAAAATCCAAGTATGCCACACCCTCCAATAGTTCTCCATGAAAACTCTAAGTATCCAAGAGTATGAGAGAGAGAAAATAATGAGAGAGCTCAAAACCTGAACTCACGAAAGGTTACCAACTTATCCTCATAAGCCTTTTTATGAATGAGGCCTCTATTTTCTTCATGTTCCATTATTTTCCTTCATTTTCCTCCTTGCATGCAACATGTAACCTTTCACTACCCTTTTCTCCTAATTTCCATTATTTTCATAAAAAAATGTGGCAAATTTTTTTTTTTCCTCTCCAAAACCTTAGCCATTTCCTTTGCCAATTTCCTTGGCCACTAATAACCAAATGATCATTGACACTAGGATTTCTTGCCCAATATTCAACTTGGAATAAGTGTTCCATCAACCGTGGTTATTATTTTTCCCTTTATTAACCTTTATTACTGTGAATTTTCACCAAGGCTATTATAGAACCCTCTCTCTTGGGGGAACACCATCCTCGGTGTTCAACAACACCTATAATCACAAAACTACTGTAAGAAAAAAATATTTATGACAGAGCTTTATAACTTAGCTCGATTCAATATTCATAATGATCAACCTGCTCAAAAGAAAACCAACATGAAAACATAACAAACATAACATCATAATGACATGACACCCATACTACTTATTGGAGCTTTATAACATATCTCACAGTGGTATTGACATCCATATGCATATGTACATATAGAAACATCATCAAAACATATACCAAAACACCATACCAAAACTATTTTTCCTCAACTGAGAAACAAGGATACATAGCTCACATCTAATCTGTCATCTCCCTTGTAGGTTCATTGGGCACAAAGCGCTTCCAATGCACCTTAACTTGCTCGACATCTCGGTTCCAGAGCATGAGCACCTTTTTCTACAATATACACGAAGGCTCCAACTAGAATTCACCATCTGATTCCACCTGTAATATAGATGAGTCAATCACATGATCAACATGTTTAATATACTTCTTAAGTAATGACACATGGAAAACATCATGGACTTTCATTGTAGGAGGAAGTGCAAGTCCATAGGCTGTTGGCCCAATCCTCTCAATAATATTGAAGGGTCCACAAAACCATGGTGCCAGCTTGGAACATGATCCAATCGACAAGGATCTCTTCTTTAGTTTGATGTGAAAGTACACATGTTCCCCAACCTAGAACTCCTTGAACAACTTCTTTCAATCTACATAGCTCTTCTGCCTATCATGTGTTGCCTTTATATTTTTCTTGATCACCTGCATTTCTTGTTCCATCTCTGTCAACATGTTTGGTCTAATCAACACCCTATTAACTAGATCATTCCAACTGACAGGTGTATTGCAACTCTTCCCATACAATGCCTCAAACAGACTCATCCTTAAAGATTATTGATACCCATTGTTGTAAGCGAACTCTATTAGTGGAAGGTACTCTTCCCACTTTTGCTACTAATGAATCACATACATATGCAACATGTCCTCCAATATCTTTTTGACCCTCTCTATCTGTCCATTTGTCCGTGGATGATAAGTTGTACTAAAGGCCAACGTTGTGCCCAAACCTGCAAATAACTTCTTCGAAAACTTGGAAGTGAGATTCACATCACTGTCTAACACAGTGTTCTTCGGAACACCATACAATCTAACCACATCTATGACGAATATATGTGATAAATCGCTATCTAAGAATGTAAACTTCACTGGAATGAAATGTGCAACCTTTGTGAACATGTCTATAGTAACCATGATGGAATCATGTTGTCTCACTGTCCTCGGAAAACCAGTGATGAAGTCCATGGAAATGAATTCCCATTTCCACTCTGAAATTGCAATTAGCTATAGCATTCCACTTGGATGTTTACACTCTGCCTTCACATGCTGACAATCAAAACACCTAGCCACAAACTCTTCTACATCTCTCTTTAGGTTCGGCCAATAATAAAATATCTTCATTATTGTCAGTATTTTTTGATAACTTGGGTTGCCTGAATATGGTTTCACATTAAACTACCTCAATATCACCTTCTTGAGCTCACTACTGTCTAGAACATATATCCTATCTCTGAACCTCATCAATCCATCTACTGTAAGGCAATATTCCACATCATCTGCACTATCACTTGTACATGTTCATGTACCTATACCATTACCTGTATTATCACTTGTACCTATACCTGTACTATCACCAGTATATGTACCTGTACTATCACCATAATCTCCATATATCTGACATCCTCCTGACCTTCCTGCAATATCTTATCATGTAAGTTTGTCCCATAGGAGATCATAGTTGTTAAGATATTTACATGTATCTACCTGCTAAGAGAATCTGCTACTCTATTCTCTTTGCCTTTGATGTATCTGATCTCAAAATTGAACTCACTAACTGTAGCCAACCAACGATCTTGCCTACTATTCAGATTTGGTTGGTCAAATAGATACTGCAAACCACTTTGATCACTCATCAATGTAAACCTCCTACCCAAAATATATGTTCTCCACATCTTCAATGCATGTATAATCGTTGCCAACTCAAGATCATGTGTGGGGTATTTATGATCATGCTCATTCAATTTGCATGACTCGTAGCATACCACTTGTCCATCCTTCATAAGAACTCCACCAAAGTCCTTTCTTGTAAGAATCTATGCATACCACAAACTCTTTGCTCATGTCTACAATATTTAACACTGGTGCATGTGTCAACAATTGATTGAGCTACTCAAAACTAGCCTCACACTACTCTATCCAGTCAAAATTCTTACCTTTCATCTACACTGATGTAATAGGATAAGAAATATGTGAGAGTTTCTTGATGAACCTCTTGTGATAACATGTCAACCTGATGAAACACATCACCTCATCTACATTCGTGGGAGCTACCCACTCCATGATGGTCCTTATCTTTTATGGATCTACAGTAATTCCCTCTTCGGAGACAACATGCCCCAAGTAGTGTACCTCAGTCTGAAAGAAACTACACTTTCTAAGCTTAGCACGCAACTCATGTTATCTCAACAACCTCAACATTGTTGTTAAATTCTTGACATGTTCTTGCTCATTTTTAGAATTTACCAATATGTAATCAATGAACACAATAACAAAATTATGTAAATATAGACGCAACACATTATTCATCAAGCACAGAAATATAGCTGGAGAATTATTTAAATTGAATGGAACTACAACAAACTCATAATACCCATACTGGGTCTGAAAGGTTTTCGAGTAAATTTCCTCCTCTTTGATGTGTACCTCATGACATCTAGATATTAGATCAATCTTCAATAACACTGCTGCTCCCTTCAACTGATAAAAAAAGTCATCAATCCTTGGTAATTGATGCCTGTTTTTGATGGTCACGTTCTTCAACTATTTATAGTCAATGCACAATCTGAGAGTGTCATCCTTCTTCTTCACAAGCAATATTGGTGTGCCCCATGGTGATACACTTGGCCTAATGTATCCCCATTTCCTTCAACTATAGCTTCAACTCTACCAACTCAGACGTGCTCATCCTATAAGGTGGTTTTGATGCCAGAGCTGCCCCTCGCACCAACTAAATAGAAATGTCTAACTCCTCGTGAGGTTGAAACTCTAAAATATCCTCAAGAAATACATCCTTGAACTATTGTAGAACCAGGTACCTACACAAAACATCTGCATCCTCAACTTCCTTACCCTTGTCACAATAAATGTGTACTAAAAATAACACACACCCTTTTCTGTGACTACACTTTTCTTGCATAGTTGTCTCCATCCTAAATGATGTGGATTTATTCTTTCCCTATAAAACTCTTGGTTCCCCATTGTCATCCAAGCACTCAATGGAATTGTCATATAAATCTACCTTGGTTCTATGAAGTTACAACCAATCCATGCCCAACAACATATTATATGATCCCAATGGTAATACATTCAAATGTGTTGCAGTATGCATACCATGCAAATAAAATGCACAAGATCTTACCCAATGATGAACTCACTTCTTTGTACCTATAGCCAATTTCACTATCCAATATTATGCCTAAAATTATTTACTCAAACCACACTTATCCACTAAGTCAGGACTAACATTTCTATAATTAGATCCAGGGTCAATAAAATTAGAAATAACTTGATCACAAAACTTACCGTCCATCTCAATGATAGATGCTTGATGGTCTTCCTGTTTGTTATCCAATGCCACATAAATACAAGGAATGATCTAAGCAACATCCCCAATAGTATGTGCATCATGTGCACTATATATCTAAGGCCTACCACCCTGATTCAATGTACAATCTCTCCTGTGATGATCTTTGCCACAAGTCCACCACTCTGTAGGCTTTCAGCCTGCATCCTTGTTCTAATCCTCAGATTGATGTCCCTATCCTCTGTCAGATGCATTGAACCTCTTCGATGGTGCAACATTCTCCTTATTACCTTAATCATGTTGTCTTGCTCAGTTATTGTCCCATTTTCCTTTATTCTTTGCATTGGATTTCCAATCTGGCTTAGTCTCATATGTGCATTTTGATTGTTAATAGCAATGATTTAGCTTTTGTATGGCCTCCTCCAATGTTCTAGTGTTATCGAACTCAATCTTATATTTCAATTCCATTGGTAACCCACTAGTGAATCTTTGAATCTTGGTCTTCTCCTCCTTGAGGTAAGGCACATACCTCAGTAACTCCAATAACTTGCTAGTGTACTCATCATCTGTCATAGATCACATCTTTAGTTCATAGAATTCCTTCCTGTCATAAAAGTATCTCTCTAATAGGTACTTCCTTTTGAATAGCCACTCAAAGTCATTCCAAGTCAAGTCCTTGTCATGTATACCTCTGACATTATTCACATGTTCCCACCAAATATTTACTTTACATTTGAGACTGAAAGTAGCTACTCTAGATTTCATGTTCTCTGAATAGTCATGTAACCTGAAGAGCATTTTCATACCAAGAAACCATGCCTCTTCATCCTGTGATATCTTCATGTCTCCATAAAATGTTGGTGGTTTTTCTTTCTTAAACTCATTTGGTAAGTATCCCTTATCACTCCTCCTATATGGATGATAACGATATTGATCATCATGCTCGTCAGAACTAGAACTAGAATGGTACCTGTGTCGATCCCCTCTCTTATCTGGAGTGTCCAATAGTAGGTCATCTCTAACCATGTCATATATATCTACCTTGTGACCACCATGCAACTTACTACCATATGCCCCATTAGTTTTGTGCTCCTACTCATGGTTGATCCAAAGTGGTCCCTGCCACTGCAAATTTGACAAGCTCTATAGTCTCACTACATTTACCTCTTCTAGCTTCTCTTGTGCCTATATGATTATGTCATTATTTATCATACAAGTACTTATTTCTTCCTTTAAGCTTCTCATTGTATGTACCAAATGGGAAGAGTTCCCAACACCATAATTCTCATTTGATTCATAGGGAGAGTCTTTGCAGTCCACCATCTTGCTAGCCATTTCATATTTCTTCCTGCAAGCTATATCATGTCAGCTACACCAAATCACAATAAACCAACATACTTCAGTATAGTTCAGGGAGGATACCTTGTTTTCAAGATCAAAAAATCAGTGTGATACATGTATAACATAATCATGACAACATATAGAAACATAATACATGAGTATATAGCCATGCTACCATCATTCTAGCTAGGGTCCAGTCATCAATGGATAACCTTATCAACAATGCATACTAGGACCTTGTGCATGAAAAAAATGATTACATCACTATACAATTGACCACATGCAAAAATTAATATGCATAAGAAATGCATAGCCAACCACACACGTGTAATCAAGCATAAACCAAAAATAATTGTAACAAAACCTACAAGAATGATACATGTAACCAAGCATACAAAACGATGATTTTGTTATTATGTACCTTACACGTACTCATTTCTTCCCTTAATATTATCAACATATCTTCCAAATTGGAAGTGTTTCCAACACCATACTACTCATATGATTCATATGGAGTGTCTTTGTAGTCTACTATATTTGCAGCCATTTGATGTTTCTTCTTGCAAGCTATATCATGTCAGCTAAACATAATCACGATAAACTAATGTACCTTAGTATATCTCAAGGAGGATACCTTGTCTTCAAGATCAACAAATCAACAAATCAACGTGATACATGTATAACATAATCATGATAACATATAGAAACATAACATATACATATATAACCATGCAACTGTTACACAGTAATTTGTCACTGTCTCCCTGTCAGTCTTCCTGCTCTGTCATGAGACCTAATTAATCATGCTCATGCTCTCTAATATTGCCAAATGACCCACTTTGTCAAAGTTTCTTCTATCATCACGACTGTTGTAAAAATAAACGCGTTGATGAGCACTCCAAAACAGACTCAATGCGCTGCCAGCGCGGAAGCACGCGTGATTCCCGCGCTGGTCGAATTCCATGTGACAGCGCATCTGTTACTTATATCTGATCGCGCTGATATGACTTTCTTTGTTATTCAACAGCGATGTCAGCGCTCCAGTGCAGTTATGTACCCACAATGATCCAGTTTGGGCGAGTTTTTTCTAATAGTCGGCCTCCCAGATGACTCCAGACCTGGTTGTTGGCCTTCTAAATGTCGCCCTCCCTTCTTTGGCATGTTTGTTTCGTCATTTGAGCCACCTTCCTTGGGGATAAGCTCATCCTCCCACCATTCATGGAGACTCCTCCTATTTATGCCTCCACCATTGCCATGAGTTGCTAGTTTGGAATTGATTGTGTTTAGAGCATTGCTGATAGTGTGAGCTTGACAGGCAGTTGGTGTGATCAATGTGGGATTGCTAGAGTGCTTAAGGAAGGTTGTGAGGTGTTTCAATCTTGTGTAAACTTGTGTGAGAGAGAGTTTTGTCTTGGGATATCTACCTTCAAGGGTGAATGCTTGAGGGACTTGCTGGCTGGACCCAACCAAAGGAGGATATGACATCAGATGTTGGTTGTATTCTCTTTTGTTTTATTAATAATAATAGAAGACTATCATTATGGTTCCACTCATGTGTCTTTATTATGATGTTTGAGTTGTATCTTTTCTGACCGATACATAGTTGCATTTCCCAGATTTTATGCTTGTATTTGTCTTGTTCTTTGCACATGCAGGTGTCTGTTCACAGAGATCATGAGGATTACGACCAGCTGAAGCAAAAGAACGGAAGTAAAAACCCTTCTACGAGTATAAGCGTTGGTTTCGAGATAGGCTCTCATCTCGGCCTTTATTTTGCAATTAGGAACCTGCGTGTTAGCGTTGTTTGATTGTTGCTAGACCTCAGTTAGGCTAGAGGGATCGCCTTTGTCCGTAGAGGGGATTTACCTTAACAACAATTTGGCGACTCCGCTGGGGATTTACCTTGAACTTGTACTTTGTTCGGGTTGAGTTGGAGCGCAAGACCCTGGATTTTGTATATTGCGATCCAGGTTGCATTTTGTGGATTATTATAATCACTACATGACTCATTCGTTGGATGGTTGCATCCATACCTGGGATCCAGATTTTTATGTACTTTGCTATGGATGGCTGCACCCATGCCATGTACATCATGTATTTGACATATCAGTTGTACTACGTGCAGGTTCTTCCTGGTGATGTTCCAGTTCAGCCAGTTTCATAAAGCATTTCACCCCTCCCACTCTCTCAGGCTTCATGCTTTAGGGGGCATCTGTTACACAGTAATTTGCCACTGTCTCCCTGTCAATCTTCCTGTTGTGTCATGAGACCCAATTAATCATGCTCATGCTCTCTAATATTTCCAAATGAGCCACTTTTCCAAAGTTTCTCCTATCATCACGACTGTTGTAAAAATAAACGCGTTGATGAGCACTCCCAAATAGACTCAATGCACTGCCAGCGTGGAAGCACACGTGATTCTCGCGCTGGTCGAATTTCATGTGAGAGCGCATCTGTTACTTTAGAGGAAGTCCCTGCTATCGGCCATCGATGGCATCGACTCGGCAAATTCGGATCTGATTACCTTTGATCTCGAGAGCCATGTCCCAAGGCTACCTCATCAGATCGCTTTTCTTATACACGTCATCATCAATTAAAAAACGATCCATCATACAGTTATTGATGAGGGCGCGTCAACTTGCATCATATTTATTGCTTGTTGGAAAGCGATCGGGTCTCCGACTCTGAGCCAGTCTCCTACGACACTGGAAGGCTTCGATGGGAGAGAATCCCATCCCTATGGTATTCTTCAACAATTGCCAATCACTTTAGAAGGAAAAACCGTTGAAGTAGAAGTTGAGGACGTTGATGCAAACCTTACTTACAACCTCCTTCTGGGCCGTAGTTGGACGTATTGCATGCGTGCCGTGGCTTCATCCCTCTTCCGTGTCATCCGTTTCCCTCACCAAGGGAAAATTTTCATGGTAGACCAGCTCTCCTTCTTCGCTTCCTCTTCTGAAGGGAATGTGCCTTTCGTGGAGCATACCTCCACCCCGTTCGAGAGTGTGGGAGCTAGGCTCTTCAAAAATCCCACCCTTATGGGTGTCTTTTCACTCCCACCTCTGAACCTTTCTTCACTTGGTTTGGTTTCTACTCGTTCTAATCCCTCATTGCACACTGTTGCGACCCTCGGTCCCTCTGCCAAAGGGGGCATTGATCCTCTAGCTTGTAAACCTCGCTCGGCCGGGGGGAATGGGAAAATCATCGGTGCCATTGATCTTTTTATACAACAGGCCGAGACGACACCTACATTATCTAGGCCGGTTATGCAACAGTGCGATAAGGCAAGTCCCGAAATGGGCTTGACTTGAATCAACTATCATGCGTGCACTTTACTTTTTGTACATACGTATGCTTTCAGCAATGTGTTGTGTGTGCATGTTTGTTTAGTTTCTATTTTGGTATGTCGGAATGATTGCCGCTTATTATGTCTTTTGCTTCTTGAACAGATGTCTGGATCGCCTTACGTTGGTTTTGCTGATGGTGCTTCCCGCAGTACTCGCAACTTGTCATCTGTGGCATGGGTGATCTACGATCCTCATGGTGAGTTAGTAGATATTAAAGGGGTTTGTTTGGGTTTTATGACAAACAATGTTGATGAATATATTGTTGTGATTGAATTATTAGCTGAGGCGATTAACCTCGGCATTCGCACATTGGTTGTAAACTTGGATTCTCAACTTGTAGTCCACCAACTCAATGGACGTTATTCCGTCAGAGATCATTGGATTTTAAGGTTGTATTTACATGTTAAGTTATTAGAAAGGGATTTTGATTTCATTACTTATCAACATATTCCAAGATGACTTAATATGTTAACCGATGCATTAGCTAATTATGTATTGGAGAGACATTTGCATAATATGTGAATCAACATAATACAAGAAGCATAAAATACAATAGACCATAAAAACATGTATATATATATATATATCGTGTGGCACACCGAGGCGCTCAAAAATAAGTGTACATGTCTAGATAGGGTCTGTGTTCTCTGTACATCTGAGACACATGTCTCTCAAAAATCATCAGTAGGGAATAAAAACCTAGATATCTACTGTGGTGGGTTGTGCTCCCTATAAGTCACAGTCGCTCGTGCCACCCGCCTCAAAAGGCGGTGCATCCTAGGTTCTACTCCCACTATATGGATCTGAGATGCTATGGGGACCTCCTCTATCCCCTGGTAATCTAGAATCCCTATCAGCAAGCCCTCGAGGTTCCGCGTCATGGTCTCCATTGTATCATCTCTCGGAGGAGCCATGGCTAGAGCTCTAATGCCCTGTGCATCCCTCCGTGCCTCTGGGGCCAAGCCAAGGGACCTCGCTGGTCCCACATCTGCATACCATAGCGTTTGTTGTTAGGACATGTACATGAAAAAATCAAAAACATCACAAAAATCAAAAATAAAAAAATGAGATCAAGTGTCTTACCACCGTCATCCCACTGCTCTCCAGCAGGCAGCGGCATGTCTGGATCTCCATGGAAGTCTATGCCGACATATGGCCAGTCCTCCACAAAAATAGTCTGCCTCTCCAACCACTCTCGGAAGTATACTCCCCATGCCACTGGTCGACCGCCACCTCCTTGTAGCATGACTTGGCCCCATCGTGTGGCCCTCGTCTCTTGAGGGCCTCTAGGTGGGTCCAAGACCATATCCTGTAGCTGCAATGCCGGTACCCACTCCAGCATGAGCAGGAGTAAGATTGACCCGTAGCCTAACTGCTTCGACTCACCTCAACGGTAGTTGGTCCATTGTCTCTTCATACTTGTTGTTACTGCTGCTTCCCAGTTGAATATGGTAGGGTTCAAGCATTCGAGAGCCAATCGGAGATGGGCCTTCGAGGCCTCACGATTGGCCAAGGAGCCCGCTACCCGAGTCACCATGAAGAGTATAGTCCGAAGGACGATGTCCTCCACCGTAGGAATTTCTACCTTCCCACTCCGTGTCTTGCGTGCCCGTGGGCACACCTGGGCCATCAACATGTCTAGAGTATCACCATCAGGTCGCTGCCCCTCCAGAATAGGCATCTCACCTCGACGTGATAACCTGGTCAAGAAATAGATATCTATGTAATCGAACTCGATATCTTGACCTCGGATCACAAATTTCCCATCAGTGGGATTCCAGGCTCTGATTAAGAACTCAAGAAGGTCAGGTTGTGCTCGCATGCACGGAGTTAGGAAGAATTTAAGCAACCCACACTCCCGCATTGCATTTCGGCACCCATCATTGGCAAAAGACGCTATATCCTCGTTATCATGAGCGCGTTCCTGCCAAACGAACGCCATTATACCCTGCATGGTCAAAAAATTTCATTAGTGCCCTGTTCATAAAATTTCATACGTTCATTTGTCACAAAACTTGTTGCGCGACGTCAACGTGACTGTTTTTATAACAGTCGCACTGATAATGGTGCCCTTTGATAATTTTTGCTGGGTCAGCGCGGAAGCACATCACTCTTCCACGCTGATCCGGGAGTGGTCAGTGGAAATATTTTTCGATCAGCGCGGACCCGATAGGGAAATCCACGCTGACCGAGAGCAGAATGAGCTTCAAAAAAATCTGCCCAAACCACCACTTCCCACTGTCAAAATCCAGTAAAAATACTTCAAAATGGAGCGTAAGGGAAGATGAGCCTCCCTGGTATAGACTGCAGGACCGTCTATGCACGTACAAGGTGGAATTTGGCTCGTCAACCTCACAGCTCCAAGTCGCTCTCCAAAACTCCAAATGGTAACAATGGTAAAAAAACTTGGTTTACCCTCCTATTTATGGTAAATTTGAAAATTAAATATTATTTTTCATCCATATGGGTGTTTATGATGGTTTTTTCCATATGCTTGGTTCCAATATAGTTTTAATATGTTTTTATGCATGCTGTCTATATTATTTCGAACAGGTTTACGCGTGCGGTATTTCTTGTGCAGATTCTCATGCTGGTGGAATTACGATGGTTCTATACGCACTTAGTTCCAAAACGTCGGCTTTAAGCTCTTTTTTGACATGAAATAAGAAAAGATAGCCGAGTCTCCCTCTCGACTCGTTAAAAGAAACGAGAGGCAGTCGTCTTTAAAGCCCTTTTTTCGACCGTTTAAACTTAAAAAGATCGCCGGATTTTTGTCGTTTCGAATTCGTTAATGGTCACAAAGCGATGTGGTTTTGATTGCTTTTTTACCTTTTTCAGGTCAAAGTCACTACTTATGAAAAGTATTCCTCAGTCGTAATGATCGGGCGGTTCTTTCGAGCATAGTTTTATACTTTTTTGGGCTCGAGAGACACAACTTTACGAAAAAGGACACCCTCGGAGTTTCCTTTTCGCTGTATTTTCAAACTCTCTAAATATGAAAAGACGCCGAGTTTTTCCTTTGTCAGACTCGTTAAAACTTAATGACATCGGGTTTTGTCATGATGACGCCTCTCAAGCATATGCTATCCCCGTTAATCTTGCCATCCAAAAATAACCGAGGTACTCGCCAGAAATGGTGGGGGAATAAAGGAACTGTAATCATCGTCGTGTCGGCAGTATGTCGCTCTTGAACATGGCACTTGTCTGCATTTGTGTCTGGGTGGAGACATCTCATCTTGTTTCACACTTGCCTCCGTGGGTTTGGGTTATCCTGTTTGATCATTTATCTGCTCATCGCCTTGTCACCATGACCCCCGATCATTTGACATCAAATACTGCCAAATCCACTGTCGTGCCGCCGATATGTTCAAGAGAAGTTGACCTCTGCAGAATACTCAAACCCCCTCTGATATCTCACACAAAATATTTTATCCCTCTCTGTCTCGTGTCAATGATGTGCGAAACATTATGGCCCACCTTCGATCAAGGTCACTTCCTGTCGACTTCGGCTCATTATCCAGGAAGTTGACCTAGAGACTCCCTTCAGGTGCCTTAGAGCCCGCATGCCTCAACGGCAGGTTCTTCGTGTTAGACACGAGGTTTTCATCATTGGCCTCCGATCGAATGATTCTACGGGTGTTCGACACCGGCTCACTGATTCGTACGCCATGGATTGTACCTATAGTACCTTGAGGACCATTGTCATTATTGGTGGTACCTCTCGCGTCTGTTAACAGTTTTCATCATTGACTGGTAATCAGACGATGTTCTCGCATGTTCGACTTCGACTCCCACATTCGCATGCTTGAACTTGTACTTTTTTCGAGTCGAGTTGCAGCGCAAGACCCCGGATTTTGTATATTGTGATCCAGGTTGCATTTTGTGGATTATTATAATCACTACATGACTCATTTGTTGGATGGTTGCGACCATGCCTGAGTCTATTTATTGATCCCCATCGGATGGATGCGTCCATACCTGGGATCCAGATTTTGATGTACTCTACTATGGCTGGCTGCGCCCACGCCATGTACATCATGTATTCGACATATCAGTTGTACTACGTGCAGGTGCTTCCTGGTGGTGTTCCAGTTCAGCCAGTTTCATAAAGCATTTCACCCCTCCCACTCTCTCGAGCTTCATGTTTTAGGGGGCATCTGTTACACAGTAATTTTTCACTGTCTCCCTGTCAGTCTTCCTGCTGTGTCATGAGACACAATTAATCATGCTCATGCTCTCTAATATTGCCAAATGACCCACGTTGCCAAAGTTTCTTCTATCATCCCGACTGTTGTAAAAATAAACGCGCTGATGAGCGCTCCAAAACAGACTCAATGCGCTACCAGCACGGAAGCACACGTGATTCCCGTGCTGGTCGAATTTTATGTGACAGCGCGTCTGTTACTTATATCTGATCGCGCTGATATGACTCTTTGTTATTCAGTAGCGATGTCATCGCTCCAGTGCAGTTATGTACCCGCGATGATCCAGTTTGGGCGAGTTTGTTCTAACAGCCGGCCTTCTAAATGACTCCAGACCTGGTTATTGGCCATGCAAATGTCACCCTCCCTTCTCTAGCATGTCTGTTTCATCATTTGAGCCACCTTCCTTGGAGATAAACTCATCCTCCCACCATTCATGGAGACTCCTTCTCCTATTTAAGCCTCCACCATTGCCATGAGCTGCGAGTTTTTGGGATTGATTGTGTTTAGAGCATTGTTGATAGTGTAAGGTTGATAGGTAGCTGGTGTGATAAGTGTGGGATCACTAGAGTGCTTAAGGAAGGTTGTGAAGTGTTTCCATCTTGTGTAAACTTGTGTGAGAGAGAGTTTTGTCTTGGGATATCTACCTTCAAGGGTGAATGCTTGAGGGACTTGCTAGCTGGACCCAACCAAAGGAGGATCTGACATCAGAACTTGGTTGTATTCTCTTTTGTTTTATCAATAATAATAGATGACTATCATTACGGTTCCACTCATGTGTCTTTGTTATGATGTTTGAGTTGTATCTTTTCTGACCGATACATAGTTGCATTTCCCGGATTTTATGCTTGTATTTTTCTTTTTCTTTGCACGTGCAGGTGTCTCTTCATGGAGATCATGAGGATTGCGACCAGCTGAAGCGAAAGAGCGGAAGCGACAACCGTTCTACGAATATAAGCGTTGGATTCAAGGTAGGCTCTCATCTTGGCCTTTATTTTGCAATTAGGAACCTACGTGTTAGTGTTGTTTGATTGTTGCTAGACCTCAGTTAGTTTAGAGGGATCGCCTTTGTCCGCATTGGGGATTTACCTACACAACAATAATTGACATGAGGAAAATGATGGGCCTCCTACATATGTAAAAATCAATGCCCTTTTGGCCATCCTTCAACATATGTTTATCTCTCTCTCCATTTGATAACATCTTTTTGAGCTATCATTTGTTCATTAGGGAGGTTAAGGAATATTTGTCATATCATGTAGCCTAAAATATTGAATTTGCAGGACAAAGAGCAATTATTGTGCAAAAGTATGATGGAGACTAGTTGGAGGAAATGTAGGAGACTTAATCCCTACATTAACTCACCTAAAATTTAGTTGGCTATTGGGAATTTACTACACCCAGTGACTAGGAGAATCTCAAGAGACTAGATCCACTTTTATAGGGGTTTTGGAGGGAAGCAATCCTCCTTCTAAGGAGGATTCTCCCTCACTCATTTTTGTATAAATAAAGGATCCTAGTTTGAGTGTGTTTTAAGGGATCTTAGTTCCATTAGGATAGGGCCCAACCCAAACACTCAAGCCTCTATCTTTTATATTTCTATTATGCATGTGTTTTCTATACTTAGCTTAGTTGTCTCCATTCTTATTTTGTTTATCTAAAAAGAAATTTCCTTTGGAGATTTATTAATCATTTTTATTGAGAAATTTGGCTATAGGCTCTATAAGGACTGGCACAAAAAGTATAGTCCTTTTTATGAAATATTAAGATCTTATTCTAAATTCAAGTCATCCTTTCCTTTACATTTTTATATTTTGTAATTAGTAATTTTGGCTATCTTTAGATCGTGATGTTCTGATAGTCGAATAACCACTTTGTGTGCAGGTGAAATCTATTAGGTTGCAGGGAAAAGTAGCATCATTTCCATTGAATACTAACCAAATTACTTAACACCCTCCTTCCATTCCTATTCATTCCTTTAAATGGTCTACACACAGAAAACTAGTTACAAATTTACTAGAGATTGTTAGATTGCTTTCTCCCCTTGTGAAAGATGGTTTCTTGAGGAGATCTAAGCTTTGAAAGGTCTTCCACACTCTTACCCAACCTCCAATTCCTTATCCCACCTTTTGGTCACTTTTAGAATCATCAAACCGCTCTTGAATGCAATGTTGTAGCAATACAGGGCATCCTATAACATCTTGTAGCAGTCTTGTAGCGTCTTATAACACCTCACAAAATCCTTTAGAATTTGACCAAAATTGCTCCTTAAGCCTAAACTTTTCTTCATACCCTTCCACAATGTCTTCTTGGCCTTGGAAACAAGCTTGAGGGTATTAGATACCTTTTTGAAAACTTAATTTCATCACTATGGTTTTAATTGTGTAATTAGGCTTAGTTGTTTTAATCATCAATTTAATAACAAAAAAGTAGTTTACATTGATATTTATTGAGAATTTGTTTGATTGTATAATTAGAACATGATTTATTTTTAGTGTAGTAGTTTAGGTATGATTTCATGGTATTTACTTCATGTAGCTAGATTAGTTTTTATTTTCCCATTGTTTATTTTCTATAATATATTAGGGCTTCCCTTCCAAGTATTTCGTTGCAAGTATATCAAAGCTTTGTGTTATGCAGTAGGAAAAGAAATTTTTCATTTAGTTCCTACCTTGCAAATTTTTTCAAATGGTCTCTACACATATCAGTGTTATCATATGAAAATCGTACACTCATATGTATGCATTGAGAGACACTCAAAGTTAGTGATCAACACATACAAGGGTGATATTTTCAGCTAGAAACACCATGAGGACCAAAATTTAAAAGCTTTCCTACCTAGTTTAAGGTTAAAAAATTGGACTGCGCAGGTTGAGTATTACCAGAAATTTACGGTCATGTGATTATTGGATAATGGCACAGTCATAGAAAAGTCTAGTTAACACCTTCGGCATTGAACTTGTTTGAGCAATACTCCAAATATTGATGTGATAGGCCTATAAATTCGAGCCTTGAGCCCCAAGAAGCCTTAAAGGTAAGGAATTGGGAGCTCTCATCTCATTTATGAGGTGAACCACCACATTAATGAGCCAAGGAGAGGAGTGATGTCCAAAAAACTCTATAAATACAAGTTATAGGAGAACTAAAAATCAAGCATTTCATTAAGAAGAGGATTTCATCATTGAGAGAGTCTTCATGTTTCTTTGAGAGAGAGGGGAAGATTACAAGGAGATTGGGGAAAGGAAATTCCTTGTTGAGGATATTTTAGCACCATTTCTCAAAGAATTCTCTCCAAGTGTCTTTTTATTCATCTGTTGTATCTCTTATACATTTAGTATTCAATAATGGGAACTTTGTTCAATTACTTTGTTGCTTTGTTTTCTTCATTAATCATTGTTCATGTGTTTATTTCATATTTTTTAGTTTATTTTTATGTATGCATTGTTTCCACTACTTTCTGTGCTTTCTTTATCCATGTTTTTCCACTAACAACAACCAATTTCTTGTATTTTCCTTGTAGGGAACAACCAACTCGAAGGAAGGTTTCTTTGGTACTCCATAGCAACAAACACACCACTACAATATGGTGATTCCACTAGTTTCCTTTATTTAATCTAACAATTTCTTTTACATGACATTCTATCTGCATTTTCACTCCATTGTGCTTTTATCACTTCTCTAGAATTTTTTTGGGCCAACTCAGACCTATTTCCATCCGAAAAAGTCACCTTCTCAAATCTTTACGTCAATCACATAGCTTGTATGCAAGGCAAACATGTGGTGTGCATGTATGTGCATAGGAAAACCTATGCGGTTTATAGAGAACACAAAAGATCATTGTAA
The DNA here is from genome assembly GCA_000404065.3 of Pinus taeda. Taxonomy (NCBI): domain Eukaryota; kingdom Viridiplantae; phylum Streptophyta; class Pinopsida; order Pinales; family Pinaceae; genus Pinus; species Pinus taeda. The sequence goes on along the minus strand of APFE031429205.1, from coordinate 8,081 downwards.
TTTTTCTTTCTTGGGTGATTGGTAGCCTTTAGTGAATTTCCTTCACCTCTACATTTTTTTCCCAATTATTTCATATTGCGTAGTTTTTTTACTATTAATTATTAGTAGATTAATTAAATAATATTCACTTTCAAAAATTATATTTAACGCATACCTTATTAAAGAGGAAAAGTAAGTGGCCATAATCCACACATGTTTTTCAAATTATTTTTCTATTTTTCACAAGTCACATAACTTAACTAATAAAGGGTAAAGTGGCGCATTATCAACACATTTTTTTTTTACTAACCAAATAATTTTTATTTCATTAGTTTTTGGAATAGGAACAAGTGTTTCTAAAGAAAGGGAGCATCCCCTACTTCCCTTGCATGTGTTGGAATATCGTGGGCTTGCATATGGAAATTTTTTTAAAGAACTTGGTTTTTCCATCTCCCTTTAGGAACACATAGTGTAATAGGAAGTAAGTGGCCCACTAACCACATATTATTTCTTTTCATGCAAGGAAAAATCAAAACTTAGTGTAAGTAGAGAATATTGTAAAGGATCATCACGTATTGACATCTTTTCACACTTTGTATGTTCACTTTACCACTTGCACACATATTACACTTCACACATTAAGCTCCTCTAAATTTTGTACAAAGGGCATCCAGTTTTGGAAGGTTTTGTAATTAGCTTAGTTTTATATTACATTTTTCACACCATTAGTGAAGAAAGACACTTAAAATTAGCCATAACATAAACATACTAGATTTCCCCATAGGGGCCAAAAAATAATTTATAGTTCAGGCTAGGACCATTAGGGGTATGCATCCCCTAAGGTGCCATGGTCATGTTACATTTTTGAAACATAGAAGTTGAATTGTAGGGTGTTTCAAATCCTTCATCATTCCACAGAAAAGGCTACACGAGCACGCCAAAGATTTGATTCGGAGGGAGTTCAACTTAGTTCTAGTGTGTTTGGTACCATATGGGGCTACGCGACATGTATAATGCTTGATACTGGTAATCAATTACCAATAATCTAAAGACTCGATTGATCCTGTAGGACAAAGGTATCTTAGTGGCCAAATATAGAGCATCCTTTCCCAATATGTGGAGATGTGGGAAGAATTAAAGCCTCATTCATTGCCTTTGTTGATTCTTTTGGTTTTTGGAAGCATCACTAATTCTTTCGGGATGTAGCTCCAATACTTGCCATAAAAGATACCTCCAGAAGGCCCATTGACTTTGAGACTCATAAGGAAAAGTAGGTCTTAATAGGATCTTTTATCGTATGAAAAAACAAACAAAAACCATTTTACTTGTTTGACTGATCACATAACATAGATTAAAGGGAAAGTAACCACTTGTTTTTATTTTTTTATGTATGTGATTTTTCTTTGATACATATACCCTTCCCTCATAACAAGAAGTACCACATATTCCACTTGACACAATAGGGGACCTCACACTTCCCCGCCACTCTAGGCCCTTCCAAAACCTCCCCCAATTACCAAGAGGTTTGACAAGTCTCTCACTATTTAGGTGTAGAAGACATCACATAGCCACCATTATAGGATCATCCTTTATTGGTGCAACTTTGATTGGGATCCCTCTCCCTCAAAGTATTATAATGGTTCCAATTTCATCCATGGAACTAATAAAAATTTATATAAGGAAGAGATTTGTAATAGACCTGGTTTATATTCCATGTAATAAATGGGAATTATATAGGAAAAAATAAAACCTAGGTCACAGGACACATATTCCAAGTCAAACGAAGGGAAAAACATTACATTGGTAATCGATTGTGGTTAATGATTTATTGCATGTGGAAATTGGCATTGACATTGACAAAGGGAAAAGAAAAGTAAATGGCAATTAATTCAAGAAATAAAGGAAAATAAGAGAAAAGGAAGATGAAGAAACAATAATATGCATGCAAGGGAAATCGAAGGAAAATGGAAAAGAAAGGAAAAGAAAATGGGAGAGAACATTCTAACACACTCTTGGACATTCTCGCATTCTCGCTTAGACAAGGTGAGGAAATGAGGAGAGAGGAAGTTGGACATAAGACACCAACTAGCAAGAAATGGACAAGCAAGGAAAAGAAAGGGTGCACAATAGGAATTATATAGTAGTAAGTAAGGGAAGAAATCAAGCAAAGAGAGAGCAACTAACTGAAGGATTTTTTAGGTAACAGGTTGCATGTATGACTATCTTGTTGGGATTTGAATGCATGGTTCATGCATTTGACTTGCTGGTTATTTTTCTATCATTGGCATGCGATTCTCCTAAATTGGTAGTGGTGTACAATCTTGCCTATGCCATTTCCTGGATAGCCATGACATAGTGGGTTCTCTATTTGATTGAGCTTTGGATTGTTGGTAGATTATGGATTTGGGTTGAGGTGGTCTCAAGAAAATCCCAAGGTTTGGGATGGAGATGGTTTTCTTCGGGAAGCCCTTAACATGTGGATAGAGACAACCAAATTCCTCTAGGTATGATGAAGAAATTTTGAGGCATCCAAGCTTGTGTCGGTTTTAGTGATCTATGGAATAGTTTAGGTTATATCACTCTGGCTTAACGGTGGAGGCAATTCAACCTCTAGATTTCCTATTCGGTTATGTTTACATTTATCCCTTGTAATCCTTCATTTAGGATTGGAATATGGCATTGGGATGATTGGCTGAAAGAGAGAATTGGTTCAAACCAGTCTATGGTCGGGTGGTATGTGGAAGTCCCTGACTTGGTTGGTACTAGGCATATGTTAATATGTCATATTATCTATTTATGATCAATGAGCTTAAGTTTTGATTTACTATTTTTTATATTACTAGTTGTCGTGACGTCATTCTAGTTAAATTTTGGTTACATGCATGGTATATTTGTTATTATATGACATGCTCTTGATCTAGATCTAATTCATGGTTTGATGACTCGTGGTTGATTTATATGAATGCATGCAGTAATATTTGTTTCATTGCAACTAGTGTGAGGGGTTAATAAGCCTTCTTAATGAATATATGATGAACTAATGAAAACAATGAAAAAACAACACATTCATGACCTACAAGTACCATAATCACACAGTGTTTGTATAAATGAATAATTTCGACTCCCAACTTCTCAATTTCATAACTTTGGAATATGATGTCCATTTCTCTATCATAATACCTCATTTTGAATATCTCTAGTGGTGTCGAAAACAAGAATCTACAAAACACATTGTGGCGCTTTTCGATATCTCTGTTTTCTATGAAAATTTCATTTAGACCCTCAAAATGACCTCGAAAGTTTAGGACCTAAAAAATTGCCAATAATAGAAATTTGTGTTAAATTTAATGAAACAAAACTGAAATGAAATAATGTTAGTTCATGTTAGGTTGATAACCATTGGATCATGTGTCATGGGTTGTTTGTAGTTAATTATGGACATGTGGATCCTATTTTCCATAAGTGCATCCTGGAAATCAAGTGATGCATAGTAAGTCTTATCTCATGTTTGCCTTGGTGAGCAAGTTAAATAGGGTAAATGTGGGGTGAGGTGTTACAATATTTGTTCAATGATATTGGAATTTTTTTTATATAGTCAACTTTGAACATTGGGATTATTTTGCACACTAATTTCCACAAGTACAACATCCTATTCATGCCTCCAAGGAATATGGAGCTAGGTAGGTAAGGTTGTATGAGTGTTAACTCATTAATGTTACCACATAGAAGATTTTTTGAATAACAACTTGTGGCAAATTGAAGATTAGGGGGAAGTCATTGTTAAAGAGAACATGATGGGGAACAAATTTTACTCACAACATTTGTGATGAGATAATAGTTATCCATGATTAAGGATATTCCATTTCTATGCTAATTGAGATAGAGATCAATAATATCCTCATATTTCCTTCATCTTTATTTGTAGATATATACATGGATTAAGTTATAGAAGAACCAAATGTCTACACTTTTATAATAAGCATAATGTGTTTCTAAAACATTGTAGTTCCATGTTTTTCAATTTCATATATAATTTTTCATACAACCATTTCTCCTTTCACACATTACACAAAAGTTTTCTAGACGAATTTTATTAAAAAAAAAATTGGTTTCATATGGAAATGATTAATATTAAATTATCATTAATGCATAATAATTTTATAATGTTCGTGATGGGGGTGCACATTGAGATAATAAGTGCGGGAGCAGGACAGGTAGATGGTACGAAGCCCAAGGTCGGATGATATAAACAAGAGGAATGATGTGTGGTTATAGAAACATTATGGCCACCCCAAGCGATGTGAACGAATTGAGACCATCGAGAAGGTAGCTAAGTTTTATAATAATTATCATTTCACCATGTTAATTTGTTTTATCCATGATTAAGGATATTCCATTTCTATGCTAATTGAGATAGAGATCAATAATATCCTCATATTTCCTTCATCTTTATTTGTAGATATATACATGGATTAAGTTATAGAAGAACCAAATGTCTACATTTTTATAATAAGCATAATGTGTTTCTAAAACATTGTAGTTCCATGTTTTTCAATTTCATATATAATTTTTCATACAACCATTTCTCCTTTCACACTTTACACAAAAGTTTTCTAGACGAATTTTATTCAAAATATTTTGTTGGTTTCATAAGGAAATGATTAATATTAAATTATCATTAATGCATAATAATTTTATAATGTTCGTGATGGGGGTGCACATTGAGATAATAAGTGCGGGAGCAGGACAGGTAGATGGTACAAAGCCCAAGGTTGGATGATCTAAACAAGAGGAATGATGTGTGGTTATAGAAACATTATGGCCACCCCAAGCGATGTGAACGAATTGAGACCATCGAGAAGGTAGCTAAGTTTTATAATAATCATCATTTCACCATGTTAATCTATTTTTGGACGTTGGGTATGGTAGTGGGGATTAGAGAGTTTGAGGCAACAACATATGCACAAGTTGTTTCCCTATGGATGCCCACTAGTGTTGGCCACGTGGGCTTCACTCAATGAAGCTCTTACATATCACACGCATTCATGGCATACTAAAAAATACACGTAATTTGACTACATATTAGAAAATACCTCTAAAAATCACTTTATTTAACCCCCTACCAATACTAACACAATACACCTTGCCAATTTAAAAAACCCCTACTTTCACTAGATATTATATTTATCCTTTTTTTCATTAACATCTTTTATACCCCTTTATATATATATATATATCCCTTATTATTCATTAACAATGGTAAGCATATTATGCACCTACAAATATTAACCTAAATCCTAGGTAGCTAAAAATTTGAAAGTTTCAATAAAAAAGAGATAGATATAAGTTGGTTGATCTACAAATACATACTGCGAAAAAAATGAAATAAAAAGTGCATAGATTTGAACTCTCAATTGTATCTATCTTCCATTTAATACTGAAAAACATACACTACAATAGTTCAAAATAAAACCTCAATAACCAACATAATGGCACACCTTTCATCGGGCTTATAGAATAGGAAGAGAAGAGAAAGTACAATGAATATGGGCACATGAAAAATCCCATTTGGTTGGACTTTTTCAAATAATAGCCCTAACCTTATCACATACCATAGTTGCATGGTAAGAGTGCCAAGTAAGTGTGTCTCCATCAAAAGATGAAATGGAGCATGCAATCATATATCCCTTCCTCAAGATTTTTCCTCTACCTAAGATGGGAATTTCTCACGCATAAGTATTATAATTCAATAAGGATATGAAACCTATTAGTAAGAATAGAAGATTCATGCTAAAAATAACAAAAGAAAGATCTAATAATAAAAAGTATCTATCCAAAACTGAAATTGGTAAATTTGTAACAATATCTAAACTAGAATTAATTAAAGTTGTGTCATGTGTGCCCTTAGCATGCATGCACCCTCTTCTAAACAATATTCTATTTCACTATATCTTGTGGCATGCATGTTACCTCTACCAAGAAATAGCCGGTATCACTACTTCCTTCACTTTCATTCAACCTATTGATCAATGATGTAAGGAAAGGGTGAAGCTTAAATAAACGTTGTCTTCTCTACTGCCCCATCATTGGGAGGTTCACTAGCTTAGCAATAGGTAAAAACTATTAGCACACACATTAGACATATATCATATAGGTATTGGTCATGTGATGCATGTTTGTTGTAGGGAAAGGTTTTTTACGAGTGAGAGCGAAAGCATGAAGTGAGAATAGATGTGGGAACTCAGAGTGGAAGTAGGAGCAACGAGTGACATTTTCAAAATCTCTAAGGTTGGGAGCAATTTTGGGAGTGAATTTTATATAATATATATTTTTATATATTTTATTGCATGTATGTCAACAAAAGCTTGTAGAATGATGATTTTACAAGTGGGCATGTCGCCTAGTGCTTAACAAGAGTAAATATTAGTAATGATTAGTGCTTAACAAGAGTAAATATTAATAATGATTGACGATTGGACATTTGATATAGTTGTTAACAATACTAAATATGGAGAATGGCTAATTAATAGTTGGACATTTTATATAGCTGTTAATAGTAATAAATATTGAGAATCACTAATTAAGAGTTGGCATTCTATATAGTTGTTAATAGTAGTTAACAATAGTAAATATTGAGAATTGCTAATTAATAGTTGGACATTCTATATAGTTGTTAATAGTAATAAATATTGAGATTGAAAAATTAAGAGTTTGGCATTTTATATAGTTGTTAATAGTAGTAAATATTATGAATGACTAATTAACTCTTGGACATTCTATTTAGATGTTGACAATAGTAAATATTACAAATGACTAATTAATATTATGAGAAAGAAAACAATGTGTCACTCTTTTTGGCAAAGTTAATTAGTCATTTGTAATATTTACTATCCGTAATATTTATTTTGATGTAATTCTTAGGGATCCATTATAGTGAGAAATTTTGAGGCCAAGTTTCCAACTTGATAGTGTGGTTCATCATTAGTGTCCTCATGATGAACCACACTAGTGAGTCCAAAATAGCTCAATGTGATGGATCCAAAAGAACTACATCAAAGCATTATGAAAGCCTAACTCATAAGTATTTATTTTAATAATTTTTTAGAACCACTACAACACTTCAAATTACTATTTGTTTTTGTAGTTTACTCTAAAAGAACTTTGTCACTAACACTCTTTTCTAATTTTATCTTCATGTGCCCTTGATGCTTGATAGATTCTCCACTCTAAATATCAAATGTTTCACAATGGTTCCTTCATACTTCAAATAAGTATCATATGGATCTTACTCTAAGAATCTTCTTAAGAGCATTAGTTATAGGTTAATAACATTATTTTCAGACTTGCATAACCTTTTTAGCCTTAGACATTTTTAATATTTTAGTTTCATTTGCATTTTATGATTAATCCAATGTCCACTAGAATTATGAAACATTTCAAAACCATCCACACAATGTATTTCTGGAAAGTATTTAAATAATTACACATCAATGTAAAACAATATGGATAGATAATTAGATGTTAAATTATTTATTTGAATGATTTGTGAACCACCTCGTAAAAGCTTCTTACGTGTCATTTCCACCAGAAATTTAACGATAATTTATTTGAAGTTTGAACTACCGCTCGCCCTACATCCACCGAATCGAAGGTGGTGGCCACTCCGCTGAATTGAGGGCGGTAGGCACTCCTCGCAGGTACGAAAGTTGGAGCCCTACATCGGCCCAATCGTGGGCGTCCAAGGTTCCATATCTGAGAGACTCAACCCTCAGACCTTCGCAGGGCCGCAGTAATCCTAACTTGTACAGCAAGAAATATGTTCCATGCTTTCCATTGCACTAGTTACCCAAGTCGGAGATAACGCGACAGGAGCAAGGTGGCGAGTCGGGGTCAGGTACCTATCTAGGTTCTAGTACGCAAACGTCTTGTTTGAGTATATATATTCTGCTAGTGAGGAAACGATTCTCGCGCTGCAGGCTCGGTCAAAAGGATGGGAGGCATGATATATTGTTTTGGATTTTGCCTCAAAATATTTTTGGTATTTTTATGTAGTATTAAATTGAATATGATATATACAAATTATATTAAAAATTATTATTTAT
>APFE031429203.1:186332-204192 GCA_000404065.3 Pinus taeda | reverse complement strand
ATTTAATATTATTATATTACCCAACGAACCCACGCACCCTGTTTCCAAAAATGTCGTCCCCGTCGCTGCACCCACGTTTCCTGGCAACATAGGTTTGCTATCTAAACCCTAGCTTTTGACTGTTTTAGCACTACTATAATTTTATTTTTAACAGTAATATATAAGCCCTAAAAACACATTTAATTTGGTCAAAATAACGAAATATTGCAAAATTTCAATTTTCCTAAATTTTGGCCATTTGGGCATTAGTTGTCTAGCCTAGATCTGATTTTTTGCTTGCTGGAATTTTACTGCATAACTGAATATATCAGATCTGAACCTTTTATGAATAATTCACTTAAAAGGCTCAAAATTTTAAATTTTCAGTTTTGGCAATTTTTTCCAAGTTCTGAGCATTTTTTGGCATCTGTTAAAGCACTAATAGCTCACTGGTTTTCTGATTTCCTCACTGCTGCAACAAGTTTTTTAGATCTGATATTTTCTGAATATCACACTTTAAAAGCCCTACAACTTGATTTTTTCAATTTTGATAAATTTTTCCTAGTTTTGGGCATATTGGGCATTTGTTGTAGCATTATTAGATTACTGATCAGATGATTTGTTTACTGCTGTAATAAGTTACTTCAGATTTGACATATCACTAAATACTCCATTTTAAAGTGGGCTAAATTCATAAATTTACATCTGCTAATCATTCAAAATTTTGTATGTTTCATATATTTGGTAAATTCCATGATCTAAAGTGATTTTCTTGCTACTATCATAAGTGCTGGAATTTTTTGAAATATTACTGTTGATTTGGATATTTAAGATCTAACGCTTGTTTGTCTTGCTCCAAGATACAAGGATTTATGGATTTTACACTTAAAGAACTCATACATTTAAGCTCTAAATTTCTGACCTTGTGGTTGGTTAGGTTGCTTTGACACTTGGAATCTAATTGGCATTGTGATAAGAACATCTTGAGTAAATTTTATTGGAATTGTGTAATCATTGGCTAATTTGTTCTAAGTATTTTGTGGATTGATTCATTGGCACTTGTATCCTTAAGCATTTGCCTTGTATTAAGATTATCCTCTAATTGTTGTTAAGTACTTGTCATAAGGAGTAATCATAACTCGAGTACTTAAACGCTTAAACAATCTTAACTCAAGTAATTTCACTCTTCATATTTGCACGAGCTTTCTAGGATCTAGCTTGCACTAAAAACTTACCTCCTAGGATAAGCTAGATTGATAGGCTCCTAAGATAACCCTTTTCTGATTAGCTTGAGGGATTTAACCTTTCTTAGTGGTTAACACAGTGACCTTGCAGTCGTCAGAGCCACAGTCTCTGCAACATCGGAGGCACTAGGTGGTTGGAACACAGGGGCTTCCATCCCACAACCTACTTTGAAGATTGTTTCTCAAAATAGTTAAGGGAGAGGTTCAACTTAGAATAGGCATTTAATCTAAAATTTACCAACATTCTTGCATCACACCTACCTCTTAGGACTTGCATCCCATATAGGTTAGTCTATCATATCAAGTAGCGGGTGTTCATCTAGTTACTTGGCATTAATTTACATTAAGCAATAATTGTGACTCCATAAGGCACTAATCTCATACTTAAAATCTAATCTAATCATTAATCTTGCTAAATTTAACCAAGTAGCTAGGCCACTCATCTGTGTCTCCCAAAAAAGTTGGTTCCCAACTTGTTTCTTCACCTCATTTCCATAGGGACTACCCCCCATAGCCTATTGTTGGGAGACTTAGAACGGAGTGAGCAGGGATCAGAGTGACAGCCCCACCCCGAGCAGGTGTTGCAATGCCTGTACAATCTGAGTGACAACAAGACTTCTTCCCACTATTGTCTTCCTACACTGCCCCAATGAAGGCAAACATAGGGTAGGAGGACTACCACCTATCACTATCAAATGTCCCTTCTCCAACAATGAACTTGGGCTAGTTCAACTGCTCTTCCTGGCTAATCAGACCTTGAGCTTCTCGATTCTCTGCCACCTCTAGCAACCAGCTTAGTCCTTCAAGATGTTGCACTTAGGGCGAACTTGGTCCACTCTCACACTACCCTCCAACAATCCACGAGTGTTCAATCCATTGTCCAAATTAGCACTACTACATCCACTTAGCATCAACTCAACTTTAACACATCAAACACATAACTTTTTCACTGTTCTGGACTTTTGTGCATGTTAGGTCAATGCACTGGTTAGGGCTTCTAACAACTCTCTGTTAGCCCCTCCTTTCTATTGCCAAAGCCTTCCTACACCAATGACTTTTCTCCCTTGACATGCTGCTCCTATATGCTGACTGTAGGGCTACTTTTCAGCCCTGTTCAGGCCTCTCGACTGCCTTCAAACTGAGGTATAGAGCTACGATTACCCTCCTTCACTGTTGTATAAGAGTCTGGCTACAAACAAAGAGAACCCATCTCCCAAACCATGCACAAATAGTCCACAAACCACCTAAATTTGTCCTCCACCAATGTGGTTGCCTTCCTGGAAGTACGTGGCCTTGTTAGAGACAAAAAAACCTCTCTTTAATCCTCGGGTTTTGTCCTTGAGTTGCAGCTACCTCAGATCGATGTGTAGTCTATGAATGATGCACTTTGGATGATATCTTTTGCCTCCACACACACCTGACATTTATATGCTAAGATGTGGCTCCATGTGGTGTCATCCAACTGCCCTTGTGGCATTGTTAAATCCCAAGCCGACTACACTTGTGTACCATAAAAACCACCAGCAACACATAAAATTAATTTCTCCACTTCTAGAGCTCTGATTTGAGTGATTTTGTCTGCCCCTTTCTCCTCCAAGGGTCCTCTAACACCTCCATGTGTCAAATCACTCAACCTCCTCTTGGTTTTGGCCCCACACGTTTGGGTACAAAACCCCAAGCTTGGGTTCCAAGTCCACAAAGCACTTTTGTGGCACTCCAACCTCTAAACCCCGAACCTTAGGGCTTGGAGTACCTGCCAAGCTACCAAATATCAACACTCCCTCTTAGAGAGGGAGGTACTTCCAAGACTAGAAAGTAACTTGTCATCATCATTGTCACTGCACGCAACATTCACCCAACTCCTGGCATTCATAATTGTAGCAAACCCTGTAGCATGGACTATGCCTCTCTCAAAAGTGTCACTATGATTAGAAGCCTCCTGCTTCTTCTTCTTCTCCTGAAATGTTTTCTAGTATTTCCATGATTCGCTCTTACCAGATGTAGAAACACCCTTGCTCCCCACTGACCACACACTCTTCTTGGGTTATGCATTCTTCCTCTAAACTTGCAAACTCCCTCTAGAACTTGACTCCCTCTGAGCCTCTGGAACCTGTACCTAGTTCTGCTTCTTCTCATGATCTATAGGCTTGCCCATAAGCCTATATAGACCATGCTCTCTAACTCCAATTACAACACTTGTAAAGCTACAGCCTTTGGGCTTGATTCTTGAATCTCGCCTTCCTACTCTGGAACAAGAATTCAAACCCCTTTTGCTCAATCGTTGAGATAAACATCATGTTGTATCTAAGTCTTGTTATGAACAATACATCTTGAACTTGCATCACCTAACTTGACTCAATCCTGAATGGCATGATCCCCGATCTTTTGATCTCTTTTTGACTCTTGTCGCCCAACACCATGTGCAACTTCGAGTCCCACTCAACTAGAGTCTCAAAAAAATCCTGTGACCCTATCATATGCTTTGACGCACCACTTTCCATGTACCATGCAACCTCATCGATGGTACACTGTGAGAAATGAGAGATCAAAGCAAAGTCCTCATTCTCCAACCTCTTGGAGAGATCATCTATCTCGACAGAAGTGGTGACACCTGCGACCTTCTTCCCTTTCTTCTTCTCGTCATCTTGTTCATCGGGCACTTCGTTGAAAAATGACCCATCTCGCCACAATTGAAACACTTGATCTTACTCAAGTCCTTCTGCTTGCCCTTCATTCTCGCTGCAAGTGCCACATCATAATTTGAATCCTTCTTGTTCAGATGAAAATCCTTATCTCACAACTCTTCTTGAATGAATTCATTCCACAACCTATTCCAGTCTAGCAGCTTGTCCCTTGTAATGATTCCCTTAATGAACGATTTCCACTCTGGAGTAAACCCCTTCAAGGCAATCCTCACCATCTCAGAATCTGCAACAGTCACATCGATGACAACAAGTTCATCTCTAATTTCAGACAACTTCGTCAGATACAAAGTCACCCCTTCACCCTATATCATCTTGGAGGCCTTCAACTTATCTCCAATTGTTAGAATTTCTAACATGAAATTCTACTGCATTAACTGATTTATTTCTCCTACTTATTTCTCACGATAACTTGTTTACAAAACTCTTCAGCAAACATTAAAATAAATTCTACTGCAGTTATCACATAATAGCATAGAGAAAAATAACAGTGATATACAGGCACAAGAATCAATCACATCAACACAGTTATTTTTGGACAATTGTTCCCGGAAAAACCTAATGTAGGAAAACCGGTGCAACAGATGAGGGTTTATTTATTATTCTTCAACAACAATCTCTTTACAAGGAATAATTTTGCAATACATAGAGAAACCTTCAAGAAAACACCTGAGATAATTTTCCGCCTTAGCTGGGAGAAATTCTGACACCACAGAGACCCTTTATCCTTCACTGCATCATCTGCGTGAGGACTGCATCATCCCTACATCATCTTCGTGAGGACTGCATGAGATCTCATCCCTACCTGCATTGTTTCTCAGAGCTATCCCTCTATGTTGTCTCTCTGAGGCACGACATCACCTCCTTCTCAGTCTTTGATTGATGCTGAAACCCTCCTCTTTCTTCACCCTGCAACTCTCCCTCTGAAATCGAACTCCTCCTTGAGAATCAATTTCTCTCACATTACTGAGTATTTGCCTCGTGTGTCTCCAAATGACTCTCAAGTCTTCTCTTATACTTTTCCTATTGATGAATCAACGACTGAGATCAAGTCTCTAATCAACGACTGAGATTAAAATAGACTTGATCCTCCTCTCTTAGAAGCTTCTCACCCATATCTTTATTAATACCCATTAGTATTTCAATTTTCCTAAGTTTAGACTTAGGAACCCATTAAAAATATTAATTATTTTAATAACTCCTCATCCTGGTGGAATTTCTCTAAACGATTTCTGGGTCTTGGAGATCTCATGTGGTTTAGCCACTCCACAAAATTTCAGAGCTAGAGCACATCTGATGCTACCCAAAATTAACACTCCCTCTTAGCAAGGAATGTGCTCTAGCAATACTTCCCAATAGAAGCATCACACTGATCCACGACATTGGTCCTCTGCGTTGTTGATGCTCTGCCTACTGCCCCTCACCTACTGCACTGCTACAACCTATACTGTTGTCAATGACACTGCAATTGTCACTACGACATCTGTACTGCAGCTCCCTCTGAATGTGTTGCATCATGTTGCCCATAGCACTGCCACTGTTAACTACTGCACTGCAACTCCTTATACTATCTGCTTCTGCTACTGAAATGGATTCTTCACCATCCCCATCGTCTCCCTGAAATAAACAAACATTGTTCTTCCTAGAGCCTTGGTGAGGATGTCTGCCACCTGTTTCCCTGTTGGGGTGTCCCTCAACTATACTGCCCCTCGTTGGACACAGTCTCTGACAAAGTGACACCTGATATCAATGTGCTTCAATTGATCATGAAAGACTGGATTCTCAGAGAGCTTGATGCAACTTTGATTATCACACAAAATACTAGTCACTTCTATCTTTCTCCTGAAAAAATTCACAAGCAATTTCCTAACCCATATGGCTTCGAATGAAGTTGTGCTAGCTGCCATATATTCAACTTTAGCTGAGCTTAGAGCCACAGATTTATGTTTCCTACTACACCAGGAGGTCATTCCTAATCCAATGTTGACACAGTACCTAGTGGTACTTTTCCGATCTACTGAACTTCCAGCCCAATTTGCGTTAGTGAACGCACTCAGCTTGAAGTCATTGCCTTGGGTGTACATTAGTCCATGCTTGGATGTTTCCCAGTGTGCCCTCTTTGGTTCCACCATGAACTGACTAAGGGTGTTGACAACATAACAAATGTCTAGCCTGGTATTGACGAGATACATCAAGGACCCTATGAGCTGCCTGTACAAGGTGGTATCCACTTCTTTATCTTCGGATGCATGAATCTTCTTCCAATTGGTGATCATTGGAGTAGCCATAGGTCTACAGTGCTGCATTTTGAACCTTTTCAAAATCTCCGTACATATCTCCCTCGTCTAAGGAAAATTTCACCCTTCTGCTGCCAAACTTCCAACCCCAAGAAATAATGTATCCGTCCCAAATCCTTCATGTCGAATTCTGTGGCTAGGTTCTCCTTGCGATGATGAACCTGGATGAACCTGTCAAAAAAAGATCATCCACATATAACACCAAGATAAGAGGCTCATTCTCTATAAGAAAATAGTAGAGATTAGGATCTGCGTCACTCTTGACAAATCCCATCTTCTGCAAGTAACCATCAATTCGACCGTACCATGCTCTAGGTGCCTGTTTAAGCCTGTTGTCGCACAGATTGTCACGACAACGCTCAAACCGGGGGCTGTCACTCTGATCCCCGATCTCTCCGTTTAAGCCTGTCTCCCGCGGCTAAGGGGGGTAGACCCTGTAAGGAAATGGACGACCAACTGTGAACCAGTTGGATTGGGAGACACGAAAAACAAGCACTAAATTGATTTTATTAATTTAATGGACCAGTGCCTTATGGGTTTGATGTTTAAACAAGTGTTGATAATATCGGTATCGGGAAAATATCGGCGAGGGTCCAGAAAATATCTTATCGGCAATATAGGCGAAAATATCGGCAAATATCGGCAAGCATAAAAAATAATTTTTTCAAATTTTTAAATATAGCCGATATTTTCCGATATTTGTCGATATTTTGAAAATATCGCGATATTTTCTCGGCGATATATCGTTTTGCCGAAAATATCGCGATATTTTCGAATATTGCCGATATTATCAACAGTGGTTTAAACGATTACTTACTAGATGTTGCAGAAATGTAAACCGTACACAACAATCATTTATCATCAAATAACAATGCAAGATATCCAGTGAATTCACAATGTTTTTAACAATGATCTGGTAATTTAAAAAAAATACAACCATGTAAACTTGAACATTAACCAGATATCATATTCCTGTAGCAAATCTTAAGAATGAACATTCATGCATGATAAACATCAATTCCTCATCAAAATCTTAATCTTCAACAGGAAAAAGTAAAACATCATAAGCGCTTGAGCCAAGACCGCATTTGGCCAAAATATTTTCCAAAAATTTTATGATGAAATAATTTAAAAAAAAAAAAAAAAAAATCTAAACTCAAACAAAATTTTAAAATTTAATCTAAAGTCTAAAAAAGAAATGATTTTTTTTTAATTTTTATGATTTTTAATTTTTTAAACAAAGTCTAAAAAAAGAAAATCTAATTTAAATCTAATTAAAACTAAAACTAAAAAAAATCAAAAATTAAAAACTAAAAAGCTAAAACCCTAAATCTTTTTTTTATTTTTTTTTATTTTTTTTATTTATTTTTTTTTTAAATGAAATTAAAAAGGTATTAAACCCTAACAATCAAAAGAAAAACTAACGCATATATGTATATATTAATCTAGATAAAACTAAAGCCAAAAAATCTAAACGAATTTAAAAAAAAAAAAATTAGCGCATACATATAATAAAATTAAAACTAAAAAAAAAAGGAACGAAATGTAACTAAACTAAACCAAAACAAATGAAATTGATTTTTTGATTTTAAACCTATGCTATGTAGCTATGTAGAACCCACGACATATATTCAAAATCGATTATGGTTACTTGTTTTTTGCAGGCTTGCGTGCGGACTTGGAAGGCTGCGAACGAAGGTTGGAGCTGCGACCGCAAGGAGCAACAGGTGGAACGGACGCGGCACACACGCAGGCAATCTTTGGACGGCAGACAAAGGCCCTTAAACCACGTTCTCTATGAGTTTTATCATTTCGTTTTAATGTTTGCAGGTTTGCATGCGGGTATGGAAGGCTGCGACAGTGGTGGAGAAACCCTGTGGCTTCAATCCAAGATCGTTTCAAGCTCAGTTGATCCGTAATGAAATCCGATTTGTTTTAGTGTGCTTTTGCAAGCAAGAACGCGTGGACAGGCAGAAGCTCGACAACGATGATGGTGAGAGAATGTGGATGAGCTGAGGATTTTTGTATTGTATAGTTGGAAATGAACTGTGTGTGGGATGCCTGAGAAAAGTATGGCAATGCAGATGGAGAAGAACGCAGGCATAGCGTGATGATCGTTGCGTGGAGGTGAGAACGTGGAGAAAAGGCAACGATTTCAGGATTTGCTGAGATGAGCAAATGGTGATCTGACAGAGAGAACTCAGAAGCTGATTAGCAAATGAAACCGATGTGAAAAATTTTTCTAGATGTGAAGAACCCTTGGACAGCGAAAAAGTGACCTTGCAAAACTTGATTCTCCACAAGAACTTTATCTCAGACCTGCGAATGTAAAACAAAATTCTTAGAAAGTATATGCAAAATTTAGAATGAAACCCTACAAACGGATAATTTTTTTTTTCAAAATTATAGCTCTGCAAAGCCAGATTTGTCAGTTATCATCAAAATATTTTTTAGAACTTCAGATTTACTATGAAAATATTTAAGAAATCTCTCATGTAAATAATAAAACAAACTAAATGATTAACCCAGGGTCAAAACTAGTTGGGCTCTGCAAGAAGTGCATGCGGGAGTTGGTTGGTTCAGCCGAGAACTTCCCCAAACACCCACTAATCTTCTTCAACAAGATATTCCTGCACAGCTCACTTTAACCATCAATAAAGAGAGGAAAAACAGTACTAGATCTCCAATGCAATAGAGATACCTGCCATTACTTCAGAAACCCTAATACCATTCAAACCCTAGCAAGTGAACAAGATACCTATGCTCAACAATACTTTTCATTAAGCTGTTATTAATGGCTGAAAATTAAAATATGCAGAAAATGAAATAGCTCACAACACTTCAAGTGAGTAACACCAGTGAGATTTCGACCCCAAAGTCTTTCTTTATTAGCACCAGAAAAAAGGTTTACAAGAGAGCTTCTTCAGCACAAGACTCACAGATCGAATCTCTTCTCAAATGACCCCTAGCACCCTATTTAAAGCAGAAAATCCCAACAGCTAGTTTGAGTGATCCACGTCAAAACGATCTCGACCGTCGATGAGGATCAAGATATCTCTTAATCTCATCCATCGAATTTTTAATGTATTAAAATATTGAAATTATTATTTATTATTTATTAATTATTATTTTTTTTAAGTTTTTATTCTATTTTATTATTATTATTTATTTTTTATTTATATTATTCCCTAATTTTTTTATTAATTTTTTTTTTATTATGGATCATCAAACTCAGCCTTTGAAAAAATTTCCCTAGGACCTAGGACTTAAGACCCATGAGGGGATTAAAACATTTCCTAACCCTCAAGACACTTTACATCATGACTTTTACAATTTTTACATCTTTAAGGGCAAAAGCCCTTTGACATAGACCCTCATAGACCACCCAGTTCTGTGACCAAACATAATCTAGCAGATTAACACACTAGGATTCTCCTAAGACTCTAATGACAAAATTCATTCTGGCTTTGGGGTCAGGTTGAAGGAAAACTCTGCCGATCATGGATCGGTGAAACGAAAAACCTTCCGGAATGCAGATTATCACTAGAAAATTAGGTCCACCTAGGCAATTTACATACATGACTCAATTCTGCTAAGATTATTTACAATTCAAAAATGGAGACTGGGTTTACAACTTAATATAATCAAGTCGACGATGACTGTCGAATGGCACGGACATGTCGATCAAGCGCTATCCCTTTTTGCGAAGAAAAGGGGGTGTACTGCTATGGGTAGTTGACACGCAACGGTCAACATCTGGCTCTACTTGGAGACACGTTGCTACACTGTAGGAATGTGAGAATCCAGAATCTGCACCCACGCAACACACAACAGAAATAAGTAGCGTCCATTCAAAAATCATCATATAACATTTAAGCTCATGAAAGATAGAAGCTCTTCATTTATTAACTATCTAGCAAGATGAAAAGTAAATCTAATCCTAAAACATAAACGAAATGCTGAAAAAACAAGTAAGGTTAGAAATACAGAGGATGCCGCATGGCATCAGATGTGTTCAATGTAGTGTATACTGAGCATTTGTCTGCTTTCAGGCAAATCTGCCGGCTGCTTGTCGGATGTGCCATGTCCAATTCTACATATGGTAGGACTTTTTCCTATCCGAAAATCAAGCTGCTCGCAGTCGTCTGATGCATCAAATCTTCTTCTCATTTTCTTTCTCTTGGGATTTTTCTTTGTGGCAGGCTGGATTACTGATGATATGGAACTTTCTGTTTCAAAGCTCTTAGATGAAGTATGTAAGATATGCGTGACATGTTTTTCTTCATCTTGCATCTGATCTTTTATCGTTTTTAAGTTTATCTGGATCACCTTCAATTAACCACCTTTCAATCGAACCAATGACCTCCTCATAATAAGATGGAGCTTGTTGCAGCAAACGAGAAGGCTGCTGATCTATTGATGTTTCCTGGTTTCTTTCATCCTTAATCCACTGTTGAAACTTATGTACCTGTATTGTAATGGCATTTATCTGGCTAGAGTGTTCAACTTTCATAGCACTGATTTCCCTAGCATGGTGTTCTTCCATATCTTTTATTACTTTATTGTTCTTTTCCTTTATGTTCATCAAGCAATACTGCATAGAGTTTATTTCTTCTTTATGATTTGCTTGCATGGTAGCCAACTGATTATTATGATCGAATGTCATGATAGTCATTTCTTCATCCATAGTTAATAACTTGTTTTGCATAGAATTAATTTCCCTATCATGATTAGCTTTCATGGTCGTCATATTTTCCTCTAAGCCTGATAACCTGCTTTGCATAAAACTAATTTATGTGTCATGATTAATCTTCATGGCCTCAATTTCCTTAGCATGTTGATTTTGCATGATCTCCATCTCCCTATTACGTTTCTCCAGGTGGGTGCATAAAGTTCTCACATCATTGGCGTAATTAGTTTGACTGATCTCCATATTTTTTACCAGCGACATTAGTTCTTGTATAATTTGCTTTTGATCTTCCTTTTCATTGTCATTTGTCCCTGCTTTTCCACTATCATGGATTTGATCTGCAATGGCACAAGTGGATGGCACATTCTGATATGAAGAATTGTCCTGGAATCTTTCACCGACAACTGGACCTTTTATAAGATTACTTTCATTCTGTTGCACAATTTTAGGGGCACAAGGCAAGCTATATGGATAACCATATTTATCTTTAAAAGCATCAACAATGTCTTACAAAGAAGTGAAAGAACCTTCAGGACAATTATTAAACCAATTCAAAACATCACCCTCTAAAGAAAAGACAAAAAGACGCATTTTGACATCTTCATGATTATACTGAGGGGGTCTACAATATATGATCATTACACGAGTAAACAAGCCTAGATGTCTTTTAACAGTGACTGAATCACTATTTGAGAACAAAGGTAATTTAGAAATGGCCACTTCTGGAATATCGTGGAGATCATCAGTAAAATGACATGGTTTAAACGAGTAATCCATGATGAATAATGAGGGACCAAATGGATGATAGAAAGAGATCTCTGCTCAAGAAAATCAATAGATGAAGGAAGTGGAGTCACCACTTGAACAATGAATCTAATTCTAGGATCCAAAAAGCAACCAACAAGTAGATATGAGGGAGGCTTCTTGTCTGGAAAAAATAAGAAAATGGAGTCGCCACCCAAACAAGAAACAAACCGAAGAGAAGTTGCTGATATGGCGAAAGATAAGGTGATGAAAAGATCAAAAGACGCCAAAGAAAGTTGGTCGTTTGACAGGCTAATGAATGGCGTAAAAGATGAGATGATGCCAAAATTTTTTGACTCTGCCAGCTCAAAAATAAAAAAGAAGAAATAATGATGAAAAATGAGAAGATGAATGTCGAATAAACTGAGGACAGAAAAACTCTATCCCCGGCAACGGCGCCAAAAAATGTTGTCACACAGATTGTCACGACAACGCTCAGACCGGGGGCTGTCACTCTGATCCCCGATCTCTCCGTTTAAGCCTATCTCCCGCGGCTGAGGGGGGTAGACCCTGTAAGGAAATGGACGACCAAATGTGAACCAGTTGGATTGGGAGACACGAAAAACAAGCACTAAATTGATTTTATTAATTTAATGGACCAGTGCCTTATGGGTTTGATGTTTAAACGATTACTTACTAGATGTTGCAGAAATGTAAACCGTACACATCAATCATTTATCATCAAATAACAATGCAAGATATCTAGTAAATTCACAATGTTTTTAACGATGATCTGACAATTTAAAAAAAATACAACCATGTAAACTTGAACATTAACCAGATATCATATTCCTGTAGCAAATCTTCAGAATGAACATTCATGCATGATAAACATCAATTCCTCATCAAAATCTTAATCTTCAACAGGAAAAAGTAAAACATGATAAGCGCTTGAGCCAAGACTGAATCTGGCCAAAATATTTCCCAAAAAATTTTATGATGAAATAAAACTAAAAAAAAAAAAATCTAAACTCAAACAAAATTTAAAATTTAATCTAAAGTCTAAAAAAGAAATGATTTTTTATAAAAAAAAATTTTAATTTTTTAAACAAAGTCTAAAAAAAAAGAAAATCTAATTTAAATCTAATTAAAACTAAAACTAAAAAAAATCAAAAATTAAAAAACTAAAACCCTAAAACCTTTTTTATGAATCTTTTTTTATTTTAAAATGAAATTAAAAAGGTATTAAACCCCGACAATCAAAAGAAAAACTAACGCATATATGTATATATTAATCTAAATAAAACTAAAGCCAAAAAATCTAAACGAATTTAAAAAAAAAAAAAATTAGCGCATACATATAATAAGACTAAAACTAAAAATAAAGGAACGAAACGTAACTAAACTAAACCAAAACAAATGAAATCGATTTTTTGATTTTAAACCTATGCTATGTAGCTATGTAGAACCCACGACATATTCAAAATTGATTGTGGTTACTTGTTTTTTGCAGGCTTGCGTGCGGACTTGGAAGGCTGCGGACGAAGGTTGGAGCTGCGACGGCAAGGAGCAACAGGTGGAATGGACGCGCCACACACGCAGGCAATCTTTGGACGACAGACAAAGGCCCTTAAACCACGTTCTCTATGAGTTTTATCATTTCGTTTTAATGTTTGCAGGTTTGCGTGCGGGTATGGAAGGCTGCGACGGCGGCGGAGAAACCCTGTGGCTTCAATCCAAGATTGTTTCAAGCTCAGTTGATCCGTAATGAAATCCGATTTGTTTTAGTGTGTTTTTGCGGGCAAGAACGCGTGGACAGGCAGAAGCTCGACAGCGATGATGGTGAGAGAACGCGGACGGGCTGAGGATTTTTGTATCGTATAGCTGGAAATGAACTGTGTGCGGGACGCCTGAGAAAAGTATGGCAATGCAGATGGAGAAGAACGCAGGCACAACGTGGCGATGGCTGCGTGGAGGTGAGAACGTGGAGAAAAGGCAGTGATTTTAGGATTTGCTGAGATGAGCAAATGGTGATCTGACAGAGAGAACTCAGACGTTGATTAAAAAATGAAACCGATGTGAAAATTTTTTCCAGATGTGAAGAACCCTTGGACAGCGAAAAAGTGACCCTGCAAAACTTGATTCTCCACAAGAACTTTATCTCAGACCTGCGAATGGAAAACAAAATTCTTAGAAAGTATATACAAAATTTAGAATGAAACCCTGCAAACCGATAAAAAAAATTTCAAAATTATAGCTCTGCAAAGCCAGATTTGTCAGTTATCATCAAAATATTTTTTATAACTTCAAATTTACTATGAAGATATTTAAGAAATCTCTCATGCAAATAATAAAACAAACTAAATGATTAACCTAGGGACAAAACTAGCTGGGCTCTGCAAGAAGTGCTTGCGGGAGTTGGTTGGTTCAACGAAGAACTTCCCCAAACACCCACTAATCTTCTTCAACACGATATTCCTGCACAGCTCACTTTAACCATCAATAAAGAGAGGAAAAACAGTACTAGATCTCCAATGCAATAGAGATACCTGCCATTACTTTAGAAACCCTAATACCATTCAAACCCTAGCAAGTGAACAAGATACCTATGCTCAGCAATACTCTTCATTAAGCTGTTATTAATAACTGAAAATTCAAATATGCAGAAAATGAAATAGCTCACAACACTTCAAGAGAGTAACACCAGCAAGATTTCGACCCCAAAGTCTTTCTTTATTAGCACCAGAAAAAAGATTTACAAGAGAGCTTCTTCAGCACAAGACTCACAGATCGAATCTCTTCTCAAATGACCCCTAGCACCCTATTTAAAGGAGAAAATCCCAACGGCTAGTTTGAGTGATCCACTTCAAAACGATCTCGACCGTCGATGAGGATCAAGATATCTCTTAATCTCATCCGTCGAAATTTTAATGTATTAAAATATTGAAATTATTATTTATTATTTTATTATTTTTTTAAAATTTTTATTTCTATTTTATTTTTTATTATTATTATTATTATTTTATTTTTTAATTTTATTATTATTTTTTTATATGGATCATCAAATCAGCCTTTGGAAAATTTCCCTAGGACCAGGACTTAAGACCCATGGAGGGATTAAAAACATTTCCTAACCCTCAAAGACACTTTACATCATGACTTTTTACAATTTTAACTCTTTAAAGGGGAAAAGTCCTTGACATAGACCCTCATAGACCACCCAGTTCTGCACCAAACATAATCTAGCAGATTAACACACTAGGATTCTCCTAAGACTCTAATGACAAAATTCATTCCGGCTTTGGGGTCAGGTTGAAGGAAAACTCTGCCGATCATGGATCGGTGAGACGAAAAACCTTCCAGAATGCAAATTATTACTAGAAAATTAGGTCCACCTAGGCAATTTACATACATGACTCAATTTTGCTAAGATTATTTACAATTCAAAAATGCAGACTGGGTTTACAGCTTAATATGATCAAGTCGACGATGACTATCGAATGGCACGAACATGTCGATCAAGCGTTATCCCTTTTTGCGAAGAAAAGGGGGTGTACTGCTATGGGTAGTTGACTCGCAACGGTCAACAAAGCCCATACAAGGCTTTCTTCAACCTGCATACATGAGATTTCTTCTCACGTATCTTAAAACCCTCTGGTTGTTCAATGTATAATTCTTATTCTATCACCCTGTTCAAGAACGTCGTCTTAACATCCATCTGGTGAATCTCCCACCCCATCTGTGCTAGAAGGGATATCATGGATCTAATAGAAGCATACCTGGCTACTGGGGTGAAGGTTTCTTTGTAGTCTTTCCCTTCCTTTTGAGCATACCCCTTGGCCACAAACCTGGATTTGTATTTCTCCACACTCCCATCTGCAGTGTATTTGACTTTGTAGAGCCATCTCGAACCTACAACTAACCGGTCCTGAGGCCTAGGTACCACTTCCCAGACATCACTGACCATTATGGAACTGTATTATGGAACTTTGGGTTCTTGGCCAACTTTATTGTAGAGGTGTTGTCAATCATGAATGGAGTTGATTGTACTTGTTTTACCTGCAAATCTTCAAGAATTTTCCTGAGCCACACAATTTCTTTTGTTGCTTCAGCTGCTGCCACGTATTCTGCTTCCGTTGTGGAATCTGCTGGAACTGATTGTTTGTGTGATCTCCAGGAGACAGCTCCTGATCCAAGACTCATAGCATATCCTAAAGTAGATACCCTAGTTTCTTTGTCTCCATCGAAGTTTGAATCAGAGTATCCGATCAAGCTGAAATCATCCACCTATGTGTACTTGATTCCAAAGTCTTGAGTTCCCTTCAAGTACTTTAGGACTCTTTTTGCAGCAGACCAATGTCCCTCAAAAGGCTTTTGCATAAACTTGGAGAGGATTCCAACAAGAAATGAAATGTCTAGTCTGGTAGTAGTTAGGTAGTTGAGACTTCCTACAATTTGTCTATATTTTGTTGCATCCTCAAATTCCTTTCCTTCAATAGATGTGAGCTTTAAGTTTTGTTCCATTGGAGTAGTAAGAGGATTGCACTCATTCATGCCAAACCTATTTAACAAATCTCCAATGTGTTTCTTTTGAGAAAGAAATATGGACTTTGGATGTTGGGTTACTTCAGTGCCAAGATAGTAATGAACATAGCCCAAATCAGTAATTTCAAAACTTTTCCCCAATTCCTTCTTTATGGATACAATGTAGCTTTCATTGTTCCCTATCACTAAAATATAATCTACATATACTACAAGATATACAACCATTTTGCCAACTTTCTTGATAAATAAAGTTGCATCATCAAGATCAAAATGATTGAAATTGAGCTTGAGAAGATGCTCAGTTAGTTTTTCATACCAGGCTCGCGGTGCTTGTTTGAGGCCATGCAAGGACTTCACAAGTTTGCATACTTTATGTTCATGTCCTTTCACAGCAAATCCTTCAGGGTGGGACATAAAAACATTCTCTTTTAGATCTCCATTCAAGAAGCAGTTTTTACATCCATTTGATGGACTTTCCAACCGTTCTGAGCTGCCAGTGCAAAGAGTGTCCGGATGGTGGCCCATTGCTGGGGGGGCAAAAGTTTCCTCATAATCGACCCCTTCCTTCTGTGCAAAACCTTTTGCCACAAGCCTAGCTTTGTGCTTGTCAAGTGAGCCATCAGCTTTGTACTTGTTCTTGTAGAACCACTTGCAGCCAATTGGTTTGGTTCCAAATGGAGGATCAACCAGCTTCCAAGTGTCGTTCTTTATGAGGGCATCATACTCCTTTTGCATCGCTTCTTTCCATTCATCATGAGAAGCAGCTTCTTTAAAGGAAGTTGGTTCAAAATCTTAGACAAGTTCAATTCACAATCATAAGAAACATCCATATCAACAGGTGAATTAGAGTCATCTACATAACCTCCATTTTGTCGATTTGAATTTCTGATTCAAAATCTTACAAAGTTCAATGAACAATCACAAGAAACATCCAGACCAACAGGGGAATTCGAGTCATCCACACAACTCCATTTTGTCGAACTGAATTTCTGGTTCCTGTTTTTCCAATTTCATCAGGATGAACACTTTCAAAAGTCTTCGTCAACCACTTTGGGGGACCTTTCTGAGATGGTCCAGGCTGCTCTATTGATTGAGTTGGGACTGAATCAAGATTGAGTCTCCCAATTCTATCAATTACATCACTTAAAGCATCATCCGTTGTTGGAGTTTCAGTCGGGGGAGAGTGTTCTTCAGAAGAAGATTCCACATGTTGGTCTAGAATAGGAATCCCCCCTTCAAGATGTGGAATCTGATTATCAAATTCTTGAAATGATTTCGTTTTTGCGAATCTATCCAAGCGATCAAGTTGCCGCTCAATAACATTGTAAGATTTGGATGATTCAAGAAAAATTACATCTCTAGATATAACAAACTTTTTATTTTCTTCATCATAGAGGCGGTATGCTTTGGAGGTATTTGAATACCCCAAGAAAAAACACTTACGACTTCTAGCACCAAGTTTGTTTCTATGTACCTTTGGTATCAAAGCATAACAGGTGGAACCAAAAATCCTGAGATGTTTGATCGAAGGAACATGTCCATACCACAATTCATAAGGAGTCTTGTTTCTTATAGCACTAGATGGACATCTATTCTTTATATATGCAGCACATAGAACAGCATCAGCCCAAAACATTATCTTTACATTTTAAAAAAAAC
>APFE031429203.1:160125-184323 GCA_000404065.3 Pinus taeda | reverse complement strand
ATCATCCGGGACCAGTCAGGATAGTTCTCCTTGCCAGTGAGAACTATTCCCACCATGGATATGATTGAATGCATTCTGAAAAAAATAACTTCTGCTGATAGAATAATACTTCTGATGGCAAAAAAGAAATATGCTTTTGTGGAGGAAAAAAAACTTTTGCTGCTAAAAAAAATGATTCTGATATGGAAGTATATTCAAAACCATCCAAAATTCTGCTACGCCATTTATATATTATTGACCATTGAAACGAATGCTGATAACCATTCTACCACTGTAACATATATCACCATATATATCACCGCAAAAACAATTTGAGCGCTTGTGTTAAACGCTATCACCGTATCACAGCTATCACATAAAAAGCTTGTGTTTAAACGCTATCACCGTATCACAGCTATCACATAAAAATTGAGCGCTATATCACGCATATACATAAACAATTGAGCACTTGCTACCACTGTAATATATATCGCTGCATATATATAAACAATTAAGCGCTTGTGTTAAATGCTACCACAGTATTACGGGACAGAGATCTGTTGGAGGTGTTAATCAATCAAGCATTTGATAATGGATATCAACGAGGAAGCCATTTTGGCACATAAGCGCACTTTTATGGACTTTTTGGATCAAGATGTGGGGCAAGGCGTTTACATGGACAAGATCAGGAGTATGATCACTTAGGGTCGCCATTGCTTGCTTATAGACATGGTAGATCTACAAAACTTTAACCTTGACTTAACTCGTAGGTTGATTCAGAAAAACAATGAAACAACGTTTTAAAAATACCATGTCAAACCGGGAGCGGAAACATATGAAACAACGTTTTTGAAACAGCGTTTTTAAAACAAAACTCAAGCTGGGAGCGGAGAGACAGCACGCGTTTGCCTTTGGAGGCACCAGTTTGGGTTCAATGCCCACTAACAGACAACACGCGTTTGCCCAATCAGATTGATCAGATCACTGGTCGACTGTGGATGTATGGTAACATTGAAGGGAAGAATGTGTTCTACTAGTTTTAAATTCGCAAAGTTCGCGAGCAACAGAGACCAACATTTTTGAAAATATAAAACAACGAGACAGGCAGCGTACGCCAGAATGAATGCATGCCAAAATTCATTTCAATCCAGGAGCTTGGCTTTGTAAAGGGTGGCGTGGACTCTGAAGAATACAGACGACAAATGCGTTAATGGACAGAGCCCAGAGACGCTAGAACGGTTTTGGGTTCTGAGTGAATTCAGGGCAGCACAGGTGTGGCAGAATGACAGAGGCGTTTGAGGACAGAGCTCATGTAAGAATGACAGAGGACAATAGCAGAAATGAAGGGAGTTACAACTATTTTTAGGGCTGGCTCTGATACCATGTCAGGCCAGGCAGTAACTCTCCAAAGGCAGTAAAATTGATTCGTTTATTTCATTAGGTAGCTATTGTTATATACAAGAATGTGAATGCTCAGTTCATCTTCTTGATGACTGTTCACATTCCAAATTCATTCAATCGCAGAGGATTAGGTGTCAACACTATGGTCCGAAATTTATTTCTATATTTGCTTAAATTCAACAATTACCTGGTGAAGTGAGATCATAAGGACTTTAGTCATCTAGGCTTGGGAATTTTCACAATAGGTCACATTCCATGAGGCAGTTGCAAACAATCAATATTTTGATTTCTGTGTTTTCCCCTTATTGGTGGTCGACATCCTTAGTTTGGTAACATTTTTATGGATACAACTCGTTTTTTTTGCCCCCCTTTCCTTTTGGGTTGATTTGGTAACTTCAAAGGAACTTCAACTTGTTTCTAATCATGGAAATGATTCTAGAAGAGGGCTTGTTGCACTCATTTTTTCAAAAGTTCTGAGGAAGTAGATGTGCCTTTTTTTCAAATGATTGAGATCATCAATCAACAGTTTATTGAGTCTATGTAAACTCATTCTGCAAGTTTTTAATGTAAATGATGCTAGTAAGACCATGGATGTATGTAATAACCTAGGTAAACCTATTGTTTTGGCGAAAGTTTCATCCTAAGAGGGTTTTCGTCGCATTGACTCTTATGTGTTTCTAAACAAGGATGGTCGGCAAAGTTTTTCCTTCCAACCTCACCCCAAAGTTAGGGTGGATTTTGTCGTCAAATTTCTAGGTGAGTCCTAGTGTTTTAATCAAGTCTTATGTAAAAGTGATTTGGGAATAATTTAAGCTAATTGACTAAATTATTTTATTACAAATCACTTGACCTAATAGATCATATTGTGTCGCATAATTGGGTGTGTAAATTGAGGGTCTATACCAAACGGGTGTTCCCCCTTTGAGGGTTGAGAATGTAAAAAATATTTTAGTGCATGGTCCCTCATACTTGGACACCATGTCTAAAATATTAGAGGGTGGAAAAAATAATTAATCCCCTCAAGTGTTAATTAATTAATTTTTCTGGCAAAAAATAAAATTAATCCTAAGCCATAAAATTAATTAATTTAGAGTCAAAATTAAATGTTTTAGAGGAATTAAATTCTCCCAGTGGAAATATTCATGGGTATCAAAGAAATTAATTTTTGGAGGTTCCCCACCAAGGGAAAATTGGAAATTTCAAGAAAAATTGGACCTTTAGACCTTGGTGGTTATGTCAAAGTCATTTTTGAGGAAATTAGCTCAAAATAATTATTTTTGATCTAATAAATAATGGATTAAATGAAAAATTCGAAAATTCCTCAAAAATAATTATTTCAACGACATAGATTAAAATTGATCAAGGATTTATCAACAATCGAGATTATTTTGACGATGATCAAGCCAACGAGCTGTTATTTTTCCACTTGGAGGATTTATCTATAAATTAGAGAGTCATTTGAAACTCAATCCATCTGATTTTTGTCTAAGAAATTGCTGCAAAAAAGTTGATGTAACACTATAGTCCCGCTGGGAACGTTTATTTGAATCATAATAAAAAATTTGGGGTGCAGTTCATGGTGTTCAATGTTCATTGATTTGTGGTATGTATTGGGTACAAGCTTTCCTATATTGTGCTTAATAATTTTAAAATTTGTTTTACATTATATGGGAATAAGATCATTTTATTGATAGGTTTTGGGTTTGTCTTAGGTGATCTGATTCGCCATATGTCTAACAAATTTTATTGAGAAAAATATATAGTGTTTGTAGGTTCCTCAGTTCTTGGTCCCCGAGTTCACAAACTGTGGGCATGAACCGACCTTGTTTGGACTTTAGATATTTATATGGTTTATTTAACTTCACTAAGGCTATAGTGTGCATTAATTTTCTTAAGTGTTTTTAGCCATTTATCAAAGAAAAACTCCATAATGTTTTTTTCCAAAATTTCTTTCAAACATTGTATATTTGTACATAAATTTGTAAAACAATTTTGTATATAATTTTTGCTAATTGGGCTTTTTAGATTTTTTGAATATATTGGGGTTTTGGGTATTTTTAAATCTATTTGTGCAAGTGAGATCAAGTGGTGAATGCTGGAATAGAGCTAGAGATCTAGGCCCTTGAGGGTAAGATCTAGTCCTCCCAGGCCCAGATCTAGCCCCTCTGAGGCCTCGGCCTCCTAAGCCCTAGACGGCTGCCCGAAGGGCTAGTCGTGGCCCTTTTAGGGCACTAATTTGCCCTGTTGTCCCAATGTCAAGCCCTTTTGGGCTTCCTCTGCCTCCTTTGCCCTCCGCTCTCCCTTCCTTGGCCTTTTTTGACCCCTTTTTAGCCCTCTCTAGCTTCTTTCCGCTACCCGCTAACTTTTCTTGAGCCTTTAGCCCTCTCCTACCCCTAATTTGACCCTCAGCGATTTTTGAAGTTTTTAGGACTGAATATTTGGTGGGTTTTTCAGAAATTTGGCTCAAAAAGTTTGATTTGCAGGTGGCAACTTCATTGCAAAATTTTGACAAGTTTGGGCAAAATGACAAGGCCTTGGGCCTAGTGTTTGCTCTCTAAACCTTAATTTCTCGCTGTTTTATTACAACTGTAAATTCTGATTCATAACAGTGGTGCCCTAAAAATACATCTAATTGGTCAAAATACTCCTAAATTGCATAATTCAAATTTTCTAGAAATTTGGCCACTTGGACATTGAGGATCTAGCTTGGATCTAAATTTTAGCTTGCTGGAAATTCTCTGCACAATTACTAAATCAGATCTGGAATTTTCTGAATCACACACCTAAAAGGGCTAAAAAATCATTATATATATATATATATATATATTTTGTTTATTTCAGTTTGGCAAGCTTATTCCGAGTTTTGGGCATAATTTGGCACTTGTTGTATCATCAATAACTTACTGATTGTCTATTTTACTTACTGCTGTAACAAATCATTTTAGATTTGATATTTTTCTGAATCATACATATTAAGAAATCCTAAATACTCATAATTGCTCATTGGTAAATTTGTTTAAGTTTTTAAGAAGTTCTGGGCATATCTTGGCACTAGTAACTCACTAAGTGCATGATTTTCTCACTGTTGTAACAAGTCATTTTAGATCTGATATCTGCTAAACATAACATCTTAAGAGGGTTTAGAATTCATAATTTCATATTAGCTAACTTGGTCTAACACATGGCAAATTGTTGGGCACTGTTGATTTTTAGTAGCATCAAATGTTCTCTAGCCATGAAAATTGGTGAAGAGGCTAAGGCACATGAGATTTCCAAGACCCAAAAATCGTTTAGGGAAATTCCACCCGGATGGAGAGATATAACCGTTGATTAAGGACTTAATCTCGGCTATTGAATCGTCAACAGGGAAAGTATAAGAGGAGGCTTGAGGGTCAGTTGAAGATACACCAAGTTGATCAATCGATTCGATTTTTTGGGGCAGGGTTTGCTGAGAAATCGAGTTAATGATCTGTTGCAGCGAGGGGCAGTTTGGCAGGAGGTCGAGAAT
Source organism: Pinus taeda (assembly GCA_000404065.3). NCBI lineage: Eukaryota > Viridiplantae > Streptophyta > Pinopsida > Pinales > Pinaceae > Pinus > Pinus taeda. The sequence goes on along the minus strand of APFE031429203.1, from coordinate 179,435 downwards.
ACATATCAAAGAGGCAGAGAAAGTGCTAGAGAGACAGCGCAGAGCCTAGGAAGGTTGACGCAGAGGCAATAAGGGTTTACACAGAGGCTGAGGAGGCCAGCGCAGAGGACGCAGAGGGCCAAGAGGCTGACACAGAAGCCACAAAGGGCTGCAGAGCTGACGCTGGGTTGAAGAGGCTGCGTTGAGGTGATTTCTTGGGCCAGACTGAGAGCTGATCAGCTGACACAAAGCTGTAGGAGGGTGACGTAGTTCCAGAAGATAGCTTGGAGCAGCTTTCACTGTCCAGTTGTGGAACAATCGAAGTTACTATGGGGCCAATCATCTGGTTGCTGATTAGCTGGAATATTTGTCTCCAAAAGAAAGGTACTTCTGCCGAGGATAATCTTTGAAGGGTGAGCCCTTTTTGGCACCTTAGTTGCATTTAGAAATCTGCATAATAATAAAACCCTCATCTGCTGCACTGGTTTTCCCACATTGGGTTTTTCCGAGGACGATTGTCCAAAAAATAACGGTGTCCCTTGTGTTGTCTCAGTGTATTTTAGTTGCTAATTTTTATGTTTGTGAAGGCTGCAATTGTGTTTATTTCGATATTTATGCATATAAATAACTTGTTAATGTAAAGAACAAGTAGGAGATAATAAACCAAAGATTGCAATAGGGGTTTCTGATGTATTAGATTCAGAAATTTTCACAGGCACAATTTTGCACACACGCTCACATTAATAGCTCATTGATTTCACTCTTATTTCTTTGCTTCCATAAGTACTTTTCAGATTTGATATAACATCAAGTAACTCATAAGTGGTTTTTATTGTTTCGTGATCTAATTGATTCATTGTGGAGAGGATTTGTTGCTTAAACATTGGAATCTAATGTTTTCTTGTCTTGTATTAACTATAAGAATTGTTAAGATTTTGCACTGAAACACTCACACATCTAAGCTCTAACCTTCTAATCTTGTTGACGATTTAAGTTATTTTGGGCATCTGAAATTTAATTGGCATTTTGATGTTGACATAAGATCATTATTGGATTATCTTGAGTAATTGTGATTGACATCTTGTGTTGATAATCATTGGTTAACTAACAAGTGGATAAGTGCTTTAGGTTCCTTTAATTGTTGTCATTGGTTAAAGTGTCTTGTGGATTTGATATTAACACTGAGTTGATTGACACTTTCTTAGTTGTGAGATTACATATAACTCATTAATAAGTATTCTTGTTGTTAAGGATCTATTATAACTTAAAGTACTTGAAGTTTGAACATTAAGCTAATCTCAAACTAAGAATTTCACTCATTATCTTTACATAAGCATTCTAGGATTAGTCTTGCATTTAATAATTTACCTCCAAGCATAAGCTTGGTTGATAGACTCCTAGGACAACCCTTTTTCATCTAGTTTGAGGGATTTGTAACTTTTCTAGTGGTTAACATAGCGACTTTGCAGTTGTTTGAGCCACATTGTCTGCAGCACCAGAGGCATTGGGTGGTTGGAAGACAGGGGGAGGTATAGTTAATCAAGTCTCTGCTTGCTTCTCGTTGGCTTCCATCCCACAACCTACTCTAAAGACTGGTTTCAAAACAGTTAAGGGGACGGTTCAATTTAGATTAAGCATATAACTTAAAAATAGCCAAAATCCTTACATTTCACCTAGATCTTAGGACTTGCATTTCATATAGGTTAGTTAGTCATCTAAGCAACAGTTGTCCATTTGGTTACTTGGCTTTTAATTTGTAACAAGCAAGAAATTTTGATTCCATAAGGCATTGATCTCAAATTTTATATCTAATCGAATCCCTAATCTTGTTAAATTTTACCAAGTAGTTAGGCTACTCAACTGTGTCTCTCGAACAAGTTGGTTCCCGAGTCGTTTTCCATCACCTCATCTCCATAGGGACTACTCCCCATTGCCTGTTGTTGGGAGATAGCTAGAATGGAGTGGGTGGGGATCAGACTGATAGCCCCCGCCCTGAGTAGTTGTTGTAGTCCCTGTACAACCTGAGCGACAACAGGGCTCAAACTTGTAAAACATAAACCAAATCTATTCTTTCCTTTGCATTATTTTGGCATTGATGCAATTTGTCTACATCTATTCTTTCCTTTACATTATTTTGGCATTGATGCAATTTCTCTACATCAACAACTAGCATAAAGATTTTGGAAACTTTTATAAAGATTTCAATTGTTGAGTGTCCATAGCAATGTTGATTTCCACACCAATCTTAGGTGGTTTATGAGAGATTCTTTCAAAGAAGAGAAGGTGCCTTTGCTACTATCCAAGTTGACCTCCCTACCAGACTCCCTCCTAAACAAGGGAAGAAGCTATTTTTGTAGTCTTGACTAGGAATTCTAAGGCATGAAATCCTAAGTCATTAGAAAATGTTCATCAAGATCTACATATGTTGTCTCATAGCTAATGTTCAACAATGGACAAACATCAAGGATGATAAAAAAACACTTAGATGATGTTAGCCTTTAACACCAGATATAATTTATCGTAAGAAGGGTTGACAATATAACGATATTGGCTGGAGGACCACACTAAAGAATAAGTTAACAATTGGTTGGATGGTTCATTCCTAGTGCACAATTAAAGGTTCTTCATATCTAAAACTTTACTTTTCTAGAATTTATGATTCAAGAAAAACAAATTATATCAATGTCCTTGAGTTACTTAAGTATACATTGAGTTTGTGTAGTACATGGCATATGATGCACCAAAAGTGTGCTCAAAGCATCTTCAAATAATGTACATACTGCAAAAGGAATAAAAATATATATTACCAAATTGTAGTTCTGAAGGAAAACAATTAATAGCCCCGAAACTGGAGCATAGAGTGCTATCATCAAGTATCTTGTCCTTGTTAGCAACTAGCATAAAGATTTTGGAAACTTTTATAAAGATTTCACTTGTTGAATATCCATAGCATTGTTGATTTCCACGCCAATCTTAGGTGGTTTATGAGAGATTCTTTCAAAGAAGAGAAGGCGCCTTTGCTACTATCCAAGTTGATCTCCCTACCAGACTCCCTCCTAGACAAGGGAAGAAGCTATTTTTGTAGTCTTGACTAGGAACTCTAGGGCATGAAGTCCTAAGTCATTAGAAAATGTTCATCAAGATCCACATATGTTGTCTCATAGCTAATGCTCAACAATGGACAAACATCAAGGATGATAAAAAAACACTTAGATGATGTCAGCTTTTAATACCAGATCTAATTGATTTTACCTCGACAATTTATTTTACCCAAAAAATAGTTCACTCAGTAAAATTCTGAAAATTACTGCAAAATAAATACATTGGTATTCTTAACTTCAGAACAAAATTGCAGTGGAATTAAAATATGAAAATCAACCACAGGAAAATTAGAGCTTTCTCCACTTAAATCTGGAAAATTAGAGTCTTGACCCATAGAGAATACACTGAAAATACAACACAATTGGAACCTGGAATTAGGCCCATTGGAATTTCTGGATTTAGAGAAATTCAGCCCTCTGAAAATTCGGCTCCTTTGGAAAAAAATCGACCCTGCGGCTCCACCTGCAAATCAGCCTCCTCCTTCTCCACCTATACAACCCCTTATGCTCTCGGAAAGTTGCCCTCTTCATAGTTTCGGCCTCCTCCAATAACTCGGCCTCCTTCTCCTCAAGCTTGGCTTCTCCGGATTTCAAACTTCCTTGTTGTACACCTTTCCCTTCTCTTTAGTCTTTGAGTCTCTCACTCCTTGAGAAAATCGCTCTCTCAATCACAATGTGTCTTTCACCTCTCCCTTAGGCTTATTTTATAATTTCATTAAGCGAAATCCCTAACATTAATCTCCCAAGTGAGAATGGCTAAGATTAGATCCTAAGCTTCACTTGGGATCAATGGTAGAGACTATATTTAAGTCACTTAAATAATTACATTATTTATCCTTACTACTTAGAAACTTGGCTTAATAGTCAATATTAATTAATTAAAAAATTAATGTACTTTTCTAAGTTAAACTTAGGAAATAAATTATAATAATCACTTACTCCTCTCAAGCAAGCACCTAAAGAGCCTGTTGACCACTTCGTATCAACGACCTAACCCCATAGCAGTACACCCCTTTTATTGCAAAAGGGCTCTATCGTGTGTTGACCACTGGAGTGGCCCCTGATGATTATATGAAGACTCCATGCACAAGGATGATCCAGATGACACTTGTACCATCAGAGATCGCCAGTCAACGAAGTTTTTTAACTCTACTTCTATCTTCTCATCATCTTTCTTGTACCCAGATTCCACACCCTATGGGGAATTGTAATAAGTGATACTAGTAATAATGAGTTTTGAGTCTGTAACAGGCCTAGGATGTTGGGACTCGATCAGCAAACGAGTACACCTTGGAGTGTTTTTTTTATCTGGTTAATTAACCCTTCTTTTTCAGAAGCAGATAATTTTTTAGCTTTTTTCACTCACGTTTTATCCCAGAGCCAAGGTGACGGTTTGAAGGTTGAGCCCCTGACACATTTTAGTGTCTAGAGTCGATGTATGTTACCATACTAGATCACACAAAAAATTTCGTTGAATTTGGTTAAGTCTAGGTAGTCATTTTTTAATTTTTTAGATTTCCCGCAGGTCAAAAATTGCAAATAAAATTGTATTTAAATTGTAATAAGTGTAGTTTAAAGAGGTTGTATGGGGTATGAGTAATGAAATTTACACCTCTCACCCTCAAATTTCTACTATGACACACTTTGAGGGGTTAATAATGTGTTTTGGACTCTCAAAACCCACTTTTCCTAAGTTTAGTGGGAAATCTGGCAATTAATTAAGCCATAAATTAAATAAATGGAGAAAAACAAATATCCACACATGCTAAATGTTGTGGAAATGAAGTGGAAAATTATGGGGGAGTTAAAGTGAAGTCCCAAGGTGATGCGGACTCCTAAAATCAAGGGAAGGACATTTGCTCAAATAAAACCGAATTTCTGGCATTAAATGAAAATGCTGCTTGGTAATTCGAATTTGTGAAGTTAATGCACATTTGAGAGGATTTGGGAGAATATTTGGTGGATATTTTTGTGGGAAATTGTCCCTACAAGAGTTACTACCCATATACACTTGTCATTGCACCATTAAATTCGAATTTGGCACATAAGGGAAGAAGAAAATGATGTCCACATATTTACACTTGGTATTGGAGCTCCCTTCAACAAATTCAAATTTCTCTTTGGGATTCTCACCTCATGCCACTTGTTTAATCACTTCTACATTGAGATTGGCTCCAATGCCATTTGTCATTGTCATTCTTCATTGGGATTTGCTCCCAACTCTCTATATAATAGAGCCATGGGCTCTCACATTGTAATAAGATTGTTACTAGCTATTGTGCTTGCGGAAGCACTACTGCCTTGTACACTTTCAGAATTACCAATAAAGACTTTGGGGTTTCATTCATGAGGTGTTCCTCCTTTTCGAGTGTGATGAATTGTTGAGCATTGGTATAATTCTTTTTATTCATACTTTGATCTAATTTGCTTCCATTTTTTTTTTCAGCACGAAAAAAAAGCTCTATAGTTATATTATGTTCATCCAAAATCATCATAAAAAAATACAACGATGAGAACACGTGGGTATTTGATTTGAGAAGAGATAGAAGGCATAAGACCTCTAGGAGAAAGGACATGTACCTCCTAGGCAGATCTGTTTCATAGCAGCCATGAGGAAAAAGATGTATAGGGGATATCTTACTATAGAAAAACTAATAAACAGTCCCATGAGCCGGACTAATGAGTGAAATATTAACAAAAATGAGACTAAAGATGGGGAGCAAAATTCTTATCAGTGATGTTTTTACAAAATAGTGAAAGAAGAACCCTGCATGGAAAAGTCTTGGATCTGGTAGGAGGAGTTGTCAATTGAAATCTGCAGCCTCCATATTCCTTGCGACACTGACTGTCCCTGCTTTGACAATGCATCAACTCTCTGGTTTTTTCTTCTGTCGATGTGGGAGATTGTGTAGTCCTTCCTGTTAAGCCACAAAGCCTCAAGCTTGTTCAACCAGCTAGATAGGTGAATATTTTTAATGCAATTTTTGGACAAAACATGGTCAATGGTGACTTTGGAGTCTCCAAAAATATGAAGATTTTTGAGACCAAGGAAATCAGAGAAAATGATGAGACCAGCCAGAGCCATGATTTCCGCTTTGTTATTGGTTCCAGGTCCTCCATTCCAATGAATATCAAAAGCTTGACCTTCAACTGGAATTATATAAAAACCACAGGCGCAAATGCCCAGCTGAGCAGTGCCATCAAAAAATGCATAAGGATATTCGAATTTATCTATGGGCCGCTGATTCACTCCATGCTTGATTTTGGGAAGACAGGGCTGGTCAAGCGTTTCATATAGTTGAAGGATAGATTCGAAGACCAAATAAAACGGGCTCCTTTTGGAATCAAAGATCATCTGATTGCGCCATTTCCAGATGGTCCATATAGTGATCAAACGGATCGACCGCTTCTTGTTACACATGTTGCTCCATATATTGAAGGCCTCGTAGATTGTAGGCGAGTTGACATAAGTGAAACCAAAGTGTGCAGATAATAGCTGCCAAATCAATAGGGTTTGGGGACATTGAAGAAATATGTGCACATTATTTTCAGAATTCGATCTGCAGAGGGGGCAAATAGCAGGTCCGAACCAATTAGGTTTCTGGCGATTCTCCCACATGAGATTCTGGTTATGGAATACCAGCCATGCAAAAATATTGATTTTAATAGGGCAACCAGATTTCCAGAAGATTGGCGGAAAGATAAGATCAGAAGTATCGGATTTTGTTAGTAAAATCTGGGAGTATATGTGCCTTGCTCATACAGCTGAGGATCCGCCGAGACCTTTCCAAATGATGCCATCCCTGTCCAAAGAACAATAAAGACCACGCGATTGTAATGAAAGAGTGATGTCATTCCATTGGGCCGCAAGTACACCGGTCAGTTGTAAATCATTAACAGATTTCCATATTGGGGTGGCGGCGTCCCATTTTTTAATAACACTGGCTCATAAATAATGTCCCCTGCTATGAAGATATCTCAGGAGTTGTTGGGAAAAGTGGATCGATTCACCTGATCCTGTGAACTCATCATAACCCATAATAATGTTGGAACCCGTTGGGAATTTCCATATCAAATTTTTCCTGGAAAACGGCTACAATTTTTTAAACCCTCTCCAAATGATTGAGCCATTGGCGGACCCAATGGAGCGTTGCCTGAACCAATAAGTTATGTCGCGGTCATCCGTGTATTTTGCCCTGATAGATTTGCTCCAGCTGGACTCTCACATTATCGCCTTCCACATAGTTTTGCATAGAAGCGCTCTATGAAGGAGTGTAAATCTAAAATGCCCCAGCCCCCCATGTATTTTGGCCGGGTCAACATCGACAGCTTGCAGAGATGGAATTTATTCTTCTCTTTTTGTCCACCCCAAATGAAAATGGCGATCATCCTGTTTAATTTGTTAATAATGGCGGGGGGGATATAGAAAAGAAGGGCCCAGTAAACCATGATTTGAACCAGCACGGATTGGGTAAGGATGGTACGACCCCCAATTGATAAACATCTAAACTCCCAAGAGGAAATTTTGTTGTAGAAACGATCCAGTATCCATGACCAATCAGCCACTCTGTAGCATGCAGGTTTCAAATAGAAACCAAGGTATTTGAAACCCTTCTTAATAGGAAAAGCCTTAATATGGAAAAGCTCTGAAATAAAAGTGATGGTATCAACATTTTCATCAGCGACATGGAAAGAAGATTTCAGATCGTTGATATGCATTCCAGTGGCTTTTTGGAACCTCTCCAGAATTTCAAAGATACACAGCCACGTAGATTTGCACAAAATCGCTGATAGAAGAATATCATCGACAAAAAGAGAGTGAGACATGTAATTATGCTTGCTAATGGGAAGAGGCTTAATTCTCTCTTGCTGAACCACTATCTTGATGTGTAAGCTCAGGGATTCCATGACAAGGATGAAGATAAGTGGAGATAGGGAGCAGCCCTGACGTAATCCCCTGGCTGCTCTGAAATAAGGAGTAGGGACCCCGTTTATGAGGACCGCGAAATTTATATCCACCACACAAGCCAATATTCATCGAGAACACCTGTCATCTAGGCCGATCCTGGTCAGAAGGCATCTGATAAAGCTCCAGCTCACACAGTCGTAAGCCTTTTTTAGGTCGATTTTCAGAAGTGCCGCATCAATTTTCTTGCTGTGCATAGAATGTATACATTCCTGGGTGAGAGCCACCGCTTCAGAAATGCTTCTGCCTTTGAGAAACCTGTGTTGTTCTGTAGACAGGTGGAGAGAGAGAGTGTTCCTGATACGAATGGCAATAATCTTAGATATCATCTTAAATAGCACATTGCATAAGGATATGGGCCGATAATCAGAGAATGTAGATGAGAGCTTCTTCTTAGGAATGAGGGCGATATATGTAGAGGAAATCTTCTGACTGATGAAGCCTTGAGTTCTGGAAACCTCGACCATCTTGAGGATATCTTCCTTGAATAATTCGAAGAAATGTATAAAGAAATCAATGGTCCACCCATCCGGCCCGGGGCACTTATCTTTCTGCAAAAGTTTGCATTGTAGCCAATAATTCTTCTTCTGATACTTCAACCATGAGCGCATTGTTTAGGCCTTCATCATACATAGAGGGGTAAGGGTCAATACCCCATAAAATATCCTCAAAACCGCAGACGGAGCCCTCGCTGTATGCCCTTTTGAAATATTTTACAGCCTCTCTAGAGATGTCTTCCTGTGTGGAATGAGAATTTCCATACTCATCCTTGATCTCCCAAATGGCATTAGATTCCCTTCTCTTATTTGCAAACCTGTGAAAGAACTTGGTGTTCTTATCGCCCTCCCTGAGCCATAATGCGCGACTTTTGAGCCTCCACGATGCTTCTTCTTCTTTTAAGATCTTTTGTTTTCTCTTTTCTAAGTCCCAAATTCGATTCCTTGTGGAAGATGACATGTGAGAATTTTTAAGAAGAGCGGATAACTTTTCCAGTTCCTTTCAAATGATTTTTAGCTCCTTTTTGTTGGAGGCCGCTTTCTCCTTTTGCCAGTTATTGACCTCCCTTCGAAGGGTATGCAGGGGCTCAATGAAAAGCCAAGTGGGAACATTATCTAGCTTGGGAAATTGCTTCTAGGTTTCATTAATAAAAGTATTGAAAGATTCATCAGTGAGCCAAGTTCGATTGAACTTGAAAGGATAGCTGAATTTGCGACCAATATTTTTCCATTGAAAAGAAATGGGCCGATGATCGGAAATGAAGGACGGAATGATGTTCATAGTTGGAGGCCTGAATTTATCAATCAGGTGCTCATGAAATATAAATCTGTCTATTCTCTTTGCCAGATAGGAGCTGTTCGTTCTTCCATTGTCCCAGGTTGGGCCCAGTACAGCAGGCAGGGCGTCAATGAAATTATACTGGATAATGGATTCCCGGATGTGATTACTAATAGGATCAGATTTCCTGCCATTGCCCCATATTTCGTCATTACAAAAAGTGCAGTTGAAATCGCCACCAATAATCAAAGAGTCAATATCAAAAAGTTCCCAAGAAAGAAGGTCATTCCAGAAAGGGAACCGATTTTTATAAGGAGCATAAATATTTAATATGTGGAAGGAGTTGGTGGAGCCCCTGAAATGAGCCAAAATAAGAATGCCTGCAAAGCATTGAAAAGCAGTAGCAATGATCCATTTGGGGTCCCACAAAACAGCAAGTCCACTAGACATGCCAACAACATTTGTAGCGACCATGTGCGATGACGGTAGCATCCTCCTGAAGTATGAAATGGTTTGAGAGCTTTCGTGCATGGTTTCCTGAATAAGAACCATCCTAGATTTCGAGGAGACAAAAAGATGTTTAAGGGCTAGAAATTTGTGTTCAGCACCAAGGCCCCAGATGTTCATGGACAGAATGTCGATCATTTGGGAGCTTCATGAGGCCGGCAAGCTCTAAGAGGCCTATTATCAGAAAAGACATCATCAGTAATTTCAGTCATAGGAATGTCTATAAGGGAAAGATCCCTGGTAGGCGAGGCCCTTCTACCCTTCCGACCCCGAAAATGTCTGCTGCCACGTTTCTCTTTATGGCGGACAGTTATGTTTCCAGCAGATGTAGGGCTAATGTGGGGCGAGGGGGAACAAGAAGGGCGGTGAACAGTTAAACGTTGAAGACCAAGAGACGCTCTTTGGAGGAGGAGATCGATGTCTTGGTCAAGTGAGTTATGAGGAGAGATACGGGGAGATGGGGATAAGTGGTGCCTTACCTTTACGGTCAGAATCCAGTTTGTAGGCAAGGGGAAAAGAAGTATGATCAGGCGATAGGAGAGACGATGGTCTAGGGATAGGATGATTACGGGAGGGGGGAGAAAGGGGCGACAGTGAAATGTATATGGGGGCAGACATAGGGTCAGAAACAGGGGGGATAGATGATGCGGGGGGGAGTGGATTATCGGGTTCCGGATCCAGTTGTAAAGGCGGCGGAATGGAGGAGAAGCTCGATACCCCAGCCATCGGATCAAAAAGGGGTTTAGAAGGAGACTTCGATATAGTAGAAGATCTAGGTCGATCAACAGACTTACGCCTAGAAGGTTCCACAGAGACTGATCGAGAAAGAGTGTGGCTGGCTGATCGATCAAGGGAGCGACCCATATGAGATCGATGAACGGCGTTGGAACAGATAGGAGCCCGAAATGTCTCTGAATTTAGAGGCCCTTCAAAGGCCGAAGTAACTCTTTCATGCAACGAGGAGGAAGTATGAACGATCTTCTTCTTCTGCTTGGCATTCGGGCGACGAGGACAGTTTGGAAAAAGGTGACCAGTTTTATGGCAATTGGAACACCTGAACGGCACGCCCCAGTGGTCTAACCTTTGTTGAATTTTAGACAGCTCCCAAGTGAGGTCAATAGTCTCTGGAAAACCTCCCCTGAATTCTTTTTCAATGAGAACCCAGGCAACTTGTTTATCTTTGGCACCAATACATCGAGGGTCGACATATATGAATCGTCCAACAACATTACCTATCTTTTGCATAGACTCCATGGTCCACAATTCGAGGGGCAGGCCAGGCAATTTAAGCCCGATATAATTATTCTGGGGCGTGCAGCGGAGTGGATTAAACCCGATAAACCATCTGTGCATAGCTAAAAAACTCTTCTCTTTCACCCAGGGTTTCGAAAAGATGAGTTCCAGGTCACGGATCCAGAGAAAATGAAAACTATACCAGTTGTTCATGAGGCGAACAATGGTAGGGGCGTATCCCAGAAGAGGAGTCCATCTGGCAGCAATCCAAGCCTGAAATTGTGAGTCATCCATTGTGGGAAAGAACCATCTCCCAACAAGCGCCCTCTTCTGCAAGCTTATAATTTTGTCCGTTAACAAGGGGCCATCCAGATTAATTGCTGAGGGAGGAGGAGAGGTTTTAACAGGTCGATGATGTTTAGGAGGCTGCCGAGATGCCAAGTCATCATCCCGCGGGGGCAACGGAGATAGAGAGGGTAAAATGATGTTAGCTTCCAGCAAATTCATCCAGTCAGACTGAGGAGCATGTCTGGCACGTGATAATTCAACGTCCATAGTAGTGCGAACCATGGCTGACTCAACAGATCGGTCAGAGGGGAAATCCATGACAGGATAAGGACTAACACCAAGAGGGTAAGTGGGGGATCCCATTAAGGATAATCTAATAGGAGAAAGATCTTATGACATGATAGGAAGGGACGGATTAGGTGAGAAAAACCACCGAAGGGCGAGAAGAAAGTAATAGAGGGGGACAGGACATAAATACCCATGTACCAGGAACATCCCTTCTGTCAGATGAAAGGATAAGTAGGTTCATTCATCGAAATGAGACAACAGATAGATCGTGGAGATCTACATAGGATACGCTGGCTGCGGAAATAAAAGGGAGAAGTAAATGAGGGTAAGTGAAACGTAGACCAAGGCATATCAGGCCGCCCGGAAAATTCAAATAACTTGGTTTTCAGGCGTTGGAAAAAAACCAGAGTTCAACAGAAACTTAGAATGATACATCCAAGCAGACAACACAACAACAACAGATGTCAACTATGCACCAACATAGTCCGATTTTGAAACGGATGTCCGAGCACGGTTTAGATATGACCACGCACTCCTCGATTTTAATATTGGATAGCCACGACCAGCAAGATGAAGCAAACCAAGACATGGGAGATATATATGTAGTAAGATGAATTTGCAGCCGAATAAGAGGATAGCATAGAAAAATGTATAACCGCGTAGGAGAGCAAATTGCCTCATAAAGTCCACATAGCATTATATGTGTATACTAACTTCCATAAGAAAATCATACTAATTTTACTAGAAAACTGAATATATACAACGTACCTAAGGTGCGAGCGATCACAGAGTGTTGAGCAGCGGGCACCAGGAAGAAAAAACAGTAGTATATTACTATGAAAATTAGATAGATGAGTGGTACAGTCGAATATAGGAGTAAAAAACAGAAAGTCTGTGAGCCATTATAGCCGAAAGTCCTTCCAAAAATGGTAGTGCAGGTAATATAATGGAGAAACATAGGCTAGATTATGACATGTAGAGAATGGCAAAACAAAGTGATGGCACATATGGAGGCTGGAAAGACACGCGATTATCCTGCATGAAGGATTATAGAGAGACAAAACACGAGCTCATGCCATAGAAACACAGGTGTCTCGAAAGAGAAATGATGAAAAAGGACGGTGTAGGCGAACACGTATCTCGTCCAGGAGACTCGAGACAAACAAAGATCGCTGAGCGAAGAGCATAGGATGGAAAAAGGGGCAGATCATACCTGATTGGTCGCCCCAATGAACTCACCACTCGGCGCTCCCAAACCACCTTATCCTTGTATCATATACAAGACTGAGTGATTATCTATGGACTAGTTTTGGAGAGAGCTGCTAAGTCACCTGCACAACTCCACCCAAAAGGATTCCTGGGCACCTTGCTTCCATATGCTCTTGTAGATTTGTTAATGTAGAGTTATCTTGCATTGATATTTGATTTAGAAGTATGCTCTAGGTATGGAATGTTCTAGTTGGTTTTAAATAAATCTCTAGTGGTTCTTATCATTGTTTAGTGCTAAATCTATATGGAACTAATTCTTGATTGAAGTTTTGTAGAGGGAACATCTTGTTGGGATTACAGAATCAAGCATGAGGGGAAGTCTCTGGAGAGACCAACCCACTCTTGATACATTCTTAAAGGAGCTCTCATTTATTCTTTGAACCTTCATAGTCTTATCTTGCAAAGTGGTTTTACAGGGATTTCGGCACATAGCTTGTACACAAGCCGAGAACTTCTAAATTTAAATCTCTTTTAAAAAACATTGTACTTCATTTCTTTCATTTGCTATCTAAGAGCTTGAAGATGGCTAAGCAAAAACGAGAGTTTACTCTCACTCTTTAGCTTAGCCTTTTGTAGATTATAATTGTACATATACATTTTATCTTGCTGATTTTTCCATTAATACTTAACTTATTTTGCAGCCATTGTTTGTATTGTTTGCTAACTCTTGTGTGGTAGATTTTGAAGAGCAACTTCCCGCAACATCTAACAAGTGTTTGCAGGACCTTTGGCAAGTGTTGGGGGTTCGATTTCCAAGGATGTTGTGAGCCCTTTTGAGGCTTATTTTGGCCAAGTCGAGTTCACTAGAGCGTTGCCCATTTTCCTCTTTAAGCCGCGGGCATTTGGAGGAAACTCACACCTTGTTTCCCTTGCATAAGTTTTGTGAGATCTTGTCACTACTTTCTCAAGAAAGGAGGTCTAGTGTCCAAGTTTCAAGTAATTATTGTGAGGAATCTCCTTGAAGTATAGTTGAGAACTTTGAAGGGTCCTCTTCTCATTGTAATATTAATAAAAAATCTAACTTGCTTGTGGGAGCTTGGGATTTCTCCCATGGTATCCTATCTCCCCATTTAGAGGGAGGCTTCTCTTGGGTGGATTGACATTTGCATGGTTTAAGCTTTCATACTTCATTCACTTACATGCATGCTTTAATTGGGAATTAACACAACCTCACTATCACATTTCATTAAGTTAAAGTTTGTTACAATTTCATCTGAGCTTTGCATTTTCTTTCTCATTGTTGCTTGGAGTTACAAGCTTACACTTTACTTTGGGCAATTCATTCTTTACATGCAAACATTTTATATTCTTAACAAACTTTGATTCGTTTCCATTTACCTTGGTAAATTGTTTCATGAGCACTTGAATACATGCTTCAATTTTATGCTACATTGTTATCTTGAATATTGGAGCAATTTATTGTCATTGTCTAATTGAAACAAATTTTACTTTCAAGCAAATTACTTGTATCATTCTAATTCATCGATGAAACACATGCAACACTTGTAAGCTAATTTTATTCCTCCCATTGAAGTTATAATTGCAACTTATGTTGAACACTATTTCATTTTCAAGCATTGCAAATCAATCTCTTTGAAGCATTTGCATGTATCATTATTTTAATTTGGAGAATTAACACAATTTGCATTTTATCTAGGCATTTTAGTGTAGGAAGGCCCCAAACCTCATTAAAATTTTACCTCCAAGATAAGTTGGTCAAAGTAGACATCTTAGGGATCTTCTACTCCTCTATTGACTCCTCACTGTGAGATCCATATCGTTGGGCGAGGGTGAGGTTTGAGGATTGAAAAGTTAAATTGTAATCTTGTTGTAGAGCTAATTAATAAAATTAACCAAGAGCACTTTCCATTACATTTACTTTACTTGTCTCTTGATGGTTTGAGTTTTCATATGCAAAGTCTATTCCAAAAACAAGTATTGTAATCATTTCAAACAAGTGTTTTATTTTCATGTTTCAAGTCTAATTGCATATTGATGTATTGGTTTAGCACTTCCTTTTTTTTACATTTCCAAATTAATTACTAAATTTTGGGTTTTGGCAAGATATGTTTCACATGTTTTGATTTATAAAGTTGATTACTCAAAAGCATTTTGTATCTTACATAACTTGTGCTAACAATTCTTATTTACATTGCAGGGTTACTTTGTTTTCTCTTTTGAGAGCATTGCATTTTACTTTGAACAAATATATCTTTAAATTGTTGAGCAAATTCCTTATAAGGCACTGGTTTTATGTTTTTTAATCATATTAATGATTGACATTGTTATTTCAAGTTGCTCACTTCATATTTGTTCATAAATCCTTAAAAGTAATTCATTTTCACTATAACACTCTCCTAGAAATTCGCATCTTTTAACTTAACTTTTCATTAGGGATCACCTCCCTTAGCTAACCTAGGAGATAGCTCAAATGGAGAGATTTGGGATTAGTGTGACAACCCCTTCCTTGAGTTCCTGCCACCAACCACACCTTGTGGGGTTGAAGGCTTTTCTCACTGACTTGTAGGTAAGTGTAGGCGGCAGGGTCAACATCTTTGGCGCCGCTGCCGGGGACAAGCTATCTTGGACCTGGGAAATACGACTAACTTTTGGTTTTTTCATGTTGGATTTTAGAGTTAGATTCTTGTTCAAGTGGCAACTCCACTTATTTAATTTTCTGCAAGGATTTCTACTTGAAGCTTGCTTCTTGTAGATTTCTTGCTAATCTTGGATAGGAGCCTCTCTCTGGTATCCATTTGCTCTTTTCAGGGTCAAGTGAGCATGACATCATGAATGATTTGTTTGCCCCTTGTGATTTTAGTTTTTACTAACATTTTAGGCTATCCGAATTTCATTCCGGATGAAGCCGTTGAGGCTATTGAAGAGTTGCCTAGTTTTCTCGGTGACAATGCCATTAGTACTGAAATTCACCTTAAGAATTTCCACCTTTGCGTGAGCAAATGGTGCCATGATACTAACCATGAGGATGTTAAAATGAGGCTTTTCATTTTTTCATTAGATGGCGATGCTATGGATTGGTTCATAGACTTACCTGCTAACAGTTTCGATTCTCTAGAATCAGGCACTTTTGAAGAAAAATATGGAGATGAAAGGAAGATCAAAGTGAAAGCTAATGAGAATGATAAGGATCTCATCAAGGGGTTGACTCAAATGATTAGGGATATGCAACTCAACCAAGTTCAACTCATTAAGAGCATGGAGGAAAATCATGTACAAGCAATAAAAGCCATGGAAGTCAATCATTCTAATCAAATGGCCAGTTTTCAAAATAGGTTGCTCACCATGGAAGAAAAACAAGTGCAAGTAATCAACACCATGAAAATGAATCATGCCAAGGAAACAAGTGTTATTAAGGCTAATCAAGTCACTTTTCAGAATAGGTTAGATGAAATGGAAAGATTACGAGTACACAAATTCCAACTTAGGTTAAATGACGAATGGGAAGAGGACAAAGAAACAAATCATAAGGCTTGCAGTCCATTGAAGCAATCTTCATCTCATTATGAGGAGGTGATTTGCTACATTGAAAAATGGCTAATTGATGGAGACTTGGATAGCAAGGAAACTGAGGGGAATTAGGTTTATACTTATGAGATTGATCCATCACCCATGTCAGAGCAGAACCAGAATGGACAAAAGCAGGTCAAAGAAGTCTTGGATACTTCGAATTTTCCATCTGAGCGTCCTCAAGATCGGGCATAAAGGTCTACTTTGATCACATCAACATCAACATCACGACCTGTTAAGAAGAAAAGAAAAAAGCGGAAAGGATTTGGTAAATCTGATGGCCATGTACAACACAGTGTTGGGATTGATCAAAGTCCTCAAATATTCAGAATTGGACAGGGCACATAAGAAAAGCAGTCCATGAATCTGTCTGAAAGTACGCAGGTTCTCAGCATGAACTTCATTAAGGACATTTGATGCTATGGGGCATCTTTCTGTATCATATTTCTAACCTTATCCCTCGTCATTTTATTTCATGAATAAATTGTCATTTATGCTTTTAGAATAAATTTTCGTTTCTTCGTTTCTGTAGTTGATTCCTTTTCATGATATTTTTGAATGGACACTGCTGATATATGTCTTTAGTCGATGGATGCAGATTCCATGTTCTTTCACACTCTCACGTTGTATCTAGCGTGCATCCCCATATGGAGCCAAATGTTGACCATTGGAGTGGCACCTGAAGATTATATGAAGACTCTATGCCCAAGGATGATCCAGAGGACACTTGTACCATCAGATATCATCAGTCAACAGAGTTTTTTAACTCTACTTCTATCTTCTCATCATCTTTTTTGTACCCATATTCCACACCCTACAGGGAATTGTAATAAGTGATACTAGTAATGATGAGTTTTGAGTCTGTAATAGGCCTAGGATGTTGGGACTTGATCAGTAAAAGAGTACACCTTGCAGTGTTTTTTTTATTTGGTGAATTATCCCTTCTTTTTCAGAGGTGGATAATTTTTTAGATTTTTTCACTTATGTTTTACCTCAAAGCCGGGGTGACGGTTTGAAGGTTGAGCCCCTGACACATCTTAGTGTCTAGAGTTGATGTATGTTACCATATTGGATTACACAAAAAATTTCGTGGAATTTGGTTAAGTCTAGGTAGTCATTTTTTAGTTTTTTAGATTTCCCGCAGGTCAAAAATTTCAAATAAAATTGTATTTAAATTGTAATAAGTGTAGTCTAGAGAAGTTGTATGGGGTACGAGTAATCAAATTTATACCTCTCACCCTCAAATTTTTACTATGACACACTTTGAGGGGTTAATTACACAAAAAATTTCATGGAGTTTGGTTAAGTCTAGGTAGTCATTTTTTAGTTTTTTAGATTTCCCGCAGGTCAAAAATTTCAAATAAAATTGTATTTAAATTGTAATAAGTATAGTCTAGAGAAGTTGTATGGGGTACGAGCAGTGTTCCACGGGGACTCGCCCCCCCCCAAGGGTCTAGTTTCCTCGCTCCCCCGCGCTCCGGGGACATGGGGACTAGTAGGGGACGTTTCCCCACGCTCCCAAAATGGAGGAAATTTAGGGGGACGTGCCAAAGAAACGTTTCCCTTCCCTGAGGGGGCGTTTCCGAAAAGGGGACGTGGGGGGGCGTGGGGGGACGAGAGGGGACGAGGGGGGTCGAGAGGACGTGGGGGGACGAGGGGGGACGTGGCACACCTTTAATGCATTAAAACCATTTTAATTAACTAAACACTAAACTTAATCTTTAATTAAGAGTTAATTAACGTTTAGGGTTTTGGAAAATCGTTGTTTCATGTTATAAAACCGGCACCCTGAACCATGAACAACACACTCACAGCCTTTGCAAGTTCGTTAAGCGCTCCACTCACAGTGTTGGATTTCATTGTTCGGATTCATCATTCCAGAACTCCTCCCTCCCTCTGGTCGAGCGTCCTACAAGCAGCAGTTGACAGCTCCCATCAAGCATCGTGCGAGCAACACCTCCCTTCAAGCATTGTGCGAGCAGCCTGCGTGCGAGGAGCGGACTGCTACAACTTAACAGGTTAGTAACAGGTCATTTCATGAGCTTTTGCCACTGTTGCCTGCGTAACTGCGTAAGAATGCTTTTGGACAATCATCACAACGTCTGTCTTAGAGCAGTGTCAACCAAACTTGAGTCTTGACTGTGCTGAAGAGTGTGAGTTGAATGCAACTTCTCAATCTGTATATATTGTAATGAGTCATGACCCTTCTCAATGTGTATATATTGTAATGAGTCATGACCCTTTGCAATTCCACGATGGAATCCATGAAACAGAAAAATAAATTCCCTCGCTCTAGAACTTCCCTGTAGTAACTTAAAGTTTTATGTCAAGAACTAGTTTGGTAATTAACAAGCCTCTCAGGTTGAGTCGAAGTGCCAAAAATGACTTATTAAAATACTTTTTACACTAGGTTGGCAAGATCTGATTATTAAGCTATATCAGTCCAATGGGTTAGATCTATGGAAAGACAGGCAGTTTAAGTCCACGTCCCCAAAAATGGCTTCTTTTGCCACTAAGTTAGCAAGATCTCAAATTAAATTGCATAGTACATTTAATAAACAGTGCCTGTATCATTATTGATTGTATTAGGAATTGTATACAAAAGGTAAATTACCCAAAAAAAGTCAGTGAATTAATACAATTTGTTGAAAGTGCAAGCTAGGAAAACCAAGACCTTGAATCGGTTCAATATGGGCTCTCCCCGTTCATGGTGATAGTAGGTTTAGGAAAAGAGCCTACTGTCACATGTTCTGAAAAGTGGATCTGACTATTTTGTTTCCAGGAACCAATTAACCACAAGTATGGAAGTGGAACATCAATATGGTTTAAACTTTAAACTTTAATCATAATGTATGATCATTGATGTATGATTATAA
>APFE031429203.1:122572-140022 GCA_000404065.3 Pinus taeda | reverse complement strand
GCCCATTGTTTCTCTACACCAAGAGAACTTCTCAGAGCTCACAGATTTTGTCAATGCATCTACAGTATTCTTCAAAGTGTCCACCTTTACTAGCAACACCTTTTTGTCTTCTATCATCTCATTGGCAATCTCAATCAATGATTGTGCAAATCTCATGCACAGCTATAGTCACAACTGATAGTAGACTCACCCTTTCACCCACCTCTAACACTTGTCTCCACTGAACTTTCCATGCACTGAGTTAACTGATCTATTCTTTAGTTTATTTATGAGTTAATAATTAGTGAATTAATTAATACTTAATTCACACCACTCATCACTAGTGTATCTGTCAGTTAGACTAAATACAACTAGTTCAACTAAGTCAAACTGAACACAACTCCATCAACTCCTCAATCAACTCCAACAAACTCAATCACTTGAGTTCTAACTAAATTCCATCATGCAATAGATCAACTAACCCATAAGAAAAGCATATTTCTTTCTGGCAATTGCATGTGCCACATCCGTAGCTCGAACTGAAGTGCTGCAAGAGTATAAGATAATGTTTATAGTCCAAATATTATTAAGAGCTAATAATATTCAACTATTCTATTTTTAGACTGGTAGTCTAAAAATAGACTCCACCCATATGTCTAAAATTAGAGTTCCATCTAGTTTTACCAACATGACCAATCATCCATAAATAGCATCCTGCAACTCATAGACCATGATCCATATGTCTAAAAATAGACTTCGCGCCAAAAATAGCCTGCGGGCCCACTTAGTGAAGGCGAATTCTTTTCACTAAGCTCCATCACCTTGTTGCATTTTCAAGACTCCCTCTCAACAAGATATGGATTATCTGCAACCCCTATCCTGCCTCTTTGGTATTCGAATTTTCTCCTGGTGAGCGCCTTCGTCAAGATATCAGCATCTTGATCCTCCGTGGGAAAATATGAAAGTAACATGATTCTCTACTGCACACAATCTCTGATATGATGGTACCTGATGTCGATGTTTCTATCGGTTGCGCTCCCTACCCAATCTGCATCCATGAAGCCACATATCTTCAGCTCATCCTCCTGTATGTACCACAATCCATATCCCGATGTGCACCAAGCACGAGGTGCTTGTTGCAACCCATACAGTGCTCTCTTGAGCCTGCACACATGCGACTCGCTGCTGAAGATCTCGAAACCTTCGAGCTACTCTATGTACACCTCCTCCTCAATGACTCTATTGAGGAACGTAGTCTTCACATCCATCTGATGAATGTGCCACCCCATCTGCGCTGAGAGAGCAAGAATCGCTTGTATGGAAGAATACCTTGCGATAGGTGCAAAGGTCTCCCCATAATCAATCCCCTCTATCTGTGAGAAGCCTCAGGCAACAAATCTTGCCTTGTACTTCTCACACTCCCGTCAGCTACCTACTTCACTTTGTAGATCCATCTTGAACCCACCACTGATTTCCCCTCTGGTCTTGGGACAATCTCCCATGCACTGTTTCTGACAATCGAATCATAGTCTTCCGCCATGGCATCTACCCATGCGGGATCCTCCACAGCTTCCTCGAAAGAGAATGGTCTATTCCATTTGGATCAAGCCAAATCTTGTATCAACAGCCTCTTTTGGCCCATGTTATCACATGGATTGATCTCAGGCTGAAAGGAGGCAATTCCAGGGTAGCCACAAACCACGCTTAGCCAAGTAGCTAGCCCTACTAGCCCAGGAGAGGGCTCTCTCCTTATGGATCTCAGTCAAGATGACTAGATCAGGGATAATATTTTAGGCTACGTATAGTAGCACGAAAGTTTTGATTGAGGTTTTGATGGTGTTTTGCTGGATCAGATGGAGCTGGGTAGTTTAGGTCTAGGAAACTAGGTGAGAAATGCATAGTGTTCTATGGGGCAAAGTAGGCATAGACTTTAGCACTCTTGGGCTTGGTGAGGTGAAGTGTTTGACTAGTGAGAAGCTAAGAAGGGCATGTGGAGGTCATGGATCCTTCGTAAACAGTAGAAAAACATGAAATGTTGTGTGTTTTCCCAAGGCAAAGCATCAAAATTAATGGATTCTACCCATCTGAATTGAAAACTAGAAGCAATTAAATGAATGAGGCATACATAAAACATGTGAACACATAATTACAGAAGAAGAAACTATGCTAGAACTCCATACCACAGGGATCCCATAAAAATAGCTGCAAATCTTATTAATTTCTTTGCCAAACTGCTTACAATGATGTACAATCAAGCACTAAGCATCCAAATGAGTCCAACCTTTACAAATGACTAAGAAAGCACATCATATAGGCATCAAAACAACTCAGTCTAGGCTTAGGGGTCGAATTCATGAGAGGAGGAGTAGTTACACAACAAACTGAACTGATACCTAAAGACTAGGGAGGTCAAACTGACTCAACCCTAATATGAAGCAAATTGATTGATTCCATGCCACTTAGGCCATTTATCTGATGTATCTACCCTTGGTAACAAAAGTACACTTTAATTACATCATGATTTTACATAACATCTGTGAAAAGGCAAAAATCCCATAGGTGAAAATAAGTTTCTGAAAGAAACAGTGAAAAAATAGGTAGCCTGTCAAGTGTGCAGTGCTAGTGTCAAACGTGGAGTTCCTGAAGGAAGTGTGCAGTGCCAAATTCAAGATGATTTTTGACTGCCTTCTTGATCTCCAAAT
This sequence comes from Pinus taeda, assembly GCA_000404065.3. Lineage (NCBI taxonomy): Eukaryota > Viridiplantae > Streptophyta > Pinopsida > Pinales > Pinaceae > Pinus > Pinus taeda. The sequence goes on along the minus strand of APFE031429203.1, from coordinate 137,341 downwards.
TTGGCTCATGATAGCTCATTGGAAATATTATCCTATCTAGTTTCCAAAATTTTCCTTATTTTCTAATTTGAGCTTCATTTGTCCCTCCAAAAATGAAATCTCCCAATAATTCTCAAAGATGTAGTGCTAGGCTCAAAAAATAGGCAGAAACATGAATTTTAGGTAGTTTTTTTGGCCTTTTCACCTAGTAAATTTGACTTTCACACTTGGAAACATGGTTTTTCTGAATCTACATGGCCTTCTGAATCCAATGGTGGTGGATATTTCTCCAAAAAGTGCCCCAAAAAAGTGTGCAGTGCCCTAGGCATTGCGCGTTTGATTAGTGGACTGATACAAAAATTGCCTGAAGGAAGTGTGCAACGCCTTAAGGGAGTGTGCAGCTCCATCTTCAAGGTGAGTTTTGACTACCTTCCCAGTGTCCAAATTAAAGGATGGATAGCTCATTCAAATCTTGTTGAGTCTAATTTCTAAAACATCTTGAATTTTACAATTTCGAGCTCATCCTCCCTGCCAAAAGCTTAATCTCCCAAGGCTAGTCAAAATGTGTAGAATGAGGCTGCCAAAATGCAGAGTTTTGTTCTATTCAACTTCTATAGGTCTTCCTCAACTGCAAATTTCACTCAGGATAACTCATTGGAAATCTCTCTTTGTATTGATATCATTTGACTCATCAATCAAGACATTTGGTCACTCCAGTGAGGAGAAATCTTGATTTTCCCAAAGTCACTCCAGAAGTGCAGCAACTCTCCTGAGGCAAATGATGTTTTAGACATTTCTCCCATATCATGTGACCTGTGTAAAACCTGAAGGAGGTTTTTCTTCGTGAGTAAATGATGGACAAAAATCTCTCTCACTTTTGTCAAATTCATCTTTTCTTTCTCAAAAACATCATTTGAATAAAACCTATCCCGATGTGTGGAACAGGGGATTTATAGAAATGAAGGGAAATGAAGGGGATAAGGGGCTTCTAATTTCTTGAGAAAATTTTGGGAAGTAGGGAGGGATGTTAAGAAATAGAGAAAAGTGTAATTTCAGGGATCATGTGAGGGGAAGGGGTCCAAAAGGGCAAAACACAGGCCTAACCTAGAAAAGTGTCAAATTGTAGCAATAGGATAGGGTTTGTGGGAAAATGATGAATTTGAGGGATATCAGTGACGGGAAGTGTTTAATAAGGTATATTAAGGATATGGGAAGGTGTATGAGCATTAGGATACAAGTTTTTGTTGATGATTTGACCATCAGATTCATGAAACCAAGAAAAAATTCCTTCAAAACCCTAGGAGAGGGAAATGAGTCTTACCTAAGCACAACTGAAGCACAAACAAGGTGTAAAATGAACCATTGGAACCTGAAATAATGATGACAACTCTTTGAATGATGGTACACTCATTTGAATGGTGACATGGATTTGGAAGGAGTGTAAACAATCCTAGACCTAATACCTAGTGACCAAATTTTACGTGAAGACTCATTGAAATGACAAAAATTTGATTTCGACACCCCAATACCACTTTATAAGATCATATTTGATCACTTGTGGAAGACTACAAAGGCTGACACTAACATTTTCCTTATCACTATGTTATCACTTGGATTGACCTCGGGCTGAAGGGAGGCAATTCCAGGGTAACCACAAACCACGCTTAGCCAAGTAGCTAACCCTACTAGGTCGGGAGAGGGCTCTCTCCTTATGGATCTTAGTCAAGATGATTGGATTAGGGACAAGATTTTAGGCTAGGTATAGTAGCACGAAAGTTTTGATTGAGTTTTTAATGGTGCTTTGCTGGATCAGATGGAGCTGGGCAGTTTATGACTAGGAAACTAGATGAGAAATGCAAGGTGTTCTATGGGGCAAGGTAGGAATAGAATTTAGCACTCTTGGGCTTGATGAGGTGAAGCGTTTGACTGGTGAGAAGCTAAGAAGGTCATGTGGAGGTCATGGATCCTTCTTAAACAGTAGAAAAACATGAAATGTTGTGTGTTTTCCCAAGGCAGAGCATCAAAATTAATGGATTCTACCTATCTGACTTGAAAACATTCAACTAGAACCAATTAAATGAATTAGGCATACATAAAACATATGAACACATTATTACAAAAGAATAAACTATGCTAAAACTCCATACCACAGGGATCCCATAAAAATAGTTGCAAATCTTATTAATTTCCTTGCCAAACTACTTACAATGATGTACAATCAAGCACTGAGCATCCAAGTGAGTCCAACCTTTACAAATGACTAAGAAAGCACATAATATTGGCATCAAAGCAACTCATCCTAGCCTCAGGGATCGAATCCATGAGAGGAGGATAAATTACACAACAAACTAGGCTGGAAGCTAAAGACTAGGGAGGTCAAACTGACTCAAGCCTAATATGAAGCAAATTGATTCATTACATGCCACTTAGGCCATTTATCTGATGTATCTACCCTAGGTAAAAAAAATACACTCTAATTACATCATGATTTTACATTACATCAATAAAAATATCAAAATCCCATAGGTGAAAAGTAGTTTCTGAAAGCAACAGTGAAAAAATAAGCAACTTGTCAAGTGCACAGCGCCAGTGTCAAATGCGCAGTGCCTGAGGGAAGTGCGTAGCGCCAACTTCAAGATGATTTTTGACTGCCTTCCTAATCTCCAAATTTGGCTCGTGATAGCTCATTGGAAAGGTTATCCTATATATTTTCCAAAACTACCCTTATTTTCCAATTTGAGCTTGATTTTCCTCTCCAAAAATTCAATCTCCCAAGACTGCTCAAATGCACAGCGCTAGGCTCAAAAAATAGGCAGAAACATGAATTTTAGGTAGTTTTTTGGCCTTTTCACCTAGTAAATTTGACTTTCACACCTGGAAACATGGTTTTTATAAATTTACATGGCCTTCTAAATCCAATGGTGGTGGAAATTTCTCCAAAAATTGCCCCAAAAAAGTGGGCACTATGCGCTTGACCAATGGACTGATACAAAAATTGCCTGAAAGAAGTGTGCAGTGCCTGAAGGGAGTGCGCAACTCCATCTTCAAGGTGAGTTTTGACTACCTTACCTATGTCTAAATTAGTCATGGGATAGCTCGTTGGAAATATTGTTGAGTCTACTTTCTAGAACATCTTGAATTTCTCCATTTGGAGCTCATTTTCCATGTCAAAAGCTCAATCTCCCAAGACTGGTCAAAATGTGTAGAATGAGGTTGCCAAAATGTAGAGTGTTGTTCCAGTCAACGTTTGGAGGTCTTCCTCAACTCCAAATTGAGATCATGATAGATCATTGGAAATATCTCTGTGTCTAATTATCATTGGATGCATCAATCAAGTCATTTGGTCATTCCATCTAGGAGAAATCTTGATTTTCCAAAAGTCACTCCAGAAGTGCAGCAAATCTCCTGAGGCAAATGATGTTTTGGACATTTCTCCAAAACCATGTGACCTGTGTAAAAACTTAAGGAGGTTTTTCCTTTTGAGTCTATCATGGACAAAAACCTCTCTCACTTTTGTCAAATTCATCCTTTTTTTTCTCAGAAAGTAGCATTTGAAGAAAACCTATCTCGATGTGTGGAACAGGGGATGAGGGGCTTCTAATTTCTTGAGAAAATTTTGGGAATTAGGGAGGGATGTTAGGAAGCAAGGGAAAGTGGAATTTCAAGGATCGAGTCAGGGGAAGGGGTCCAAAAGGGAAAAACACAGGTCTAACCTAGAGAAGTGTCAAATTGTAGCAATAGGCTAGGGTTTGTGGGAAAATGATGAATTTGAGGGATATCAGTGATGGGAGTGTTGAAGAAGGTATATTAAGGATAGGGGAAGGTGTATGAGCATCAAGATACAAGTTTTTGTTGATGATTTGACCATCAGATTCATGAAACCAAGAAAAATTGCCTTCAAAACCCTAGGAGAGGGAAATGAGCCTTACCTAAGCACAACTAAAGTACAAACAAGGTGTAAAATGAACCATTAGAAACTAAAATAATGATGACAACTCTTTTAATGATGGTACACTTAACCGAATGGTGACGTGGACCAGTACTTGGAAAACTTTGGAAGGAGTGTAAATAATCCTAGACCTAATACCTAGTGACCAAATTTTACTTGAAGACTCATTGAAATGACAAAAATTTGATTTCGACACCCTAATACCACTTTATAAGAGCATATTTGATCATCGGTGGAAGACTGCAAAGATTGACACTAACAGCCCAGATACCCTACCAATAATTGTACCCTTCTAATGGCTCACAATAGCATCAAAACCCACCTTTTCATCAAGAAGCAGGACCTGAAATGCACTCTAGTCCAAATCCCTCCTTTGGGACATCTGGTCGATTCCAAACTGGAACCTATCAGTACCAACCTGGAACCCAACAAATTCCACAAGGAACTTTCCAACAACAGCAACCTTATGTACAACAAAGGCCCTATCAACATCCATTGCAATAGTAAGGTTAGCCATTGCAGCTGAAAAACCAAACCTTGTACCAACAAGGCCAACCCTTGCAGCAACAAGGTCAACCCCTGTAGTAGCAGGGTGAAAAATTTTACCACTGGGGCTAACAGTTGCAACAACAAGCTTATACTCCTTACTCTTCGCAAGTTTTTTATCCACCTTATGGTTCTCAACAGCATATGATGGGTCAGTATCAACCTTACCCTAGTCAAAACCCACCTTTGTGGGGAAAAATTCCACCTTTGTATGGTCAGAAAACCTCTTAGTGGGGGAAATATCAACCTCTTAATGGTCAAAATCTGCCCCTTTGGGGGCATAACCCATACCAACAAGGTTGGCATCCACTATCTGGGCCTTATCAAAGGCCCCCCATGCCTTTCAATCCAAAATTTCCATTTATAGCAATGGTGGAACTACCGGTTGTGTCAAGGCTCTCAAATGACCCAATACTCCATTTCACCATATTGGCCTCTGGTTCCTACTAATATTCCTAACGATTGTCCAAAATTCGAAGGAAAGTTTGGAGAAGACACCAAGGCCCACGTTATGACTTACCATTTATGGTTTTCATCCAATTCTTGGGTTGATGATTCCATTCATCTAAGTCTTTTCCAATGAACCTTGACAGGTGTTGTTGCAAAATGTTACATCAAGTTACCTCAAGGTGCCTACCAAGAATTCAACTCTTTGGCAATAGCCTTCCTTACTCACTTCCAACTTCCTGTTTGATATGAAACTAGTACCCATGTCCTTACGTCTTTGAAATAGAGTACTGCTACCTATATCTCTAGTCACATCCATGAATGAACACGTCAACATCGCCTTATCAAGTTGGATATACCTGCTAAGTTTTTAGCTAAATGGTTTACCAAATCATTCGTTAATAAAATTCCCAAGGACATATGGGTGGTTGTGTGACTGAAGATCAAGACATTGCCTGTGCCCAATATTTAGATTTGGTATATTCCCAATCTAGCACGATGTATGATCTCTTTAGTGATTATCCAAGACCATCCACTGATCCTACATCTTCCAAACCTCAAGAGACACTGCATATCAATGGTATTATTGGGTCAATGACTCAAACTTCCAGTAAAGCTTCTTCGAAGCAGAAATCCATTTCAAATACTTCATCCAGTTCTCCTTCAAATCCCTCTCAAAATCTTAGTAAAATATTCGAGGTTAATGTCATTCAATCTACCACGGGATACAAAACCTCAAATGGTAAAATGAAGGGTAAAGGAAAATCCAAATCTAATACCCCAAAACAAGATCCTCTGAAATCATCTGTTGATGATGCATCTAAACATAAGCCCAATATCCTTTCCTCATTCGTGAGGAACATCACTATACCAAGGATTGTCCTCATTGTGTTGAAGTCGATATTTTGTTAAAAGGCACCCAAGGGACACCAGTTGTATTAAAAGAACCTTTTCCATTACGAAAAAACCCAATGGTAGAATAACCACAATCTTCTACATTTTCGGGCTCTCGGCTTTATATGAGTGGAATGAAACCTATTTCTATTGCCACTCAGTCAAAAGACTATCCAACTACCCCAAAACAAGTTATGGAGAAATAATTTACTAGTACACCTTCCACTTCTACTCCATCTAGTTCTTGTCCTCTTCATATTGAGAGACCTAGTAATGACTATGTTATCTAACCTAGTAAGGGTGTCCTTCAAAAACCATCTTACAATCTGAATGTGATAGTTTCTCAGCATTAGAATATTGTTGAATATTTATCTCAAGCACCTTCGATGATATATGCCTTGGAATTTCTCTAGATTTGTCCATTGCAGCGAAAGCTTTACTATCTGATATAGGAGGAATTGAGCCTAATGATTCGAGTTTGATTACCTTTGACCTAGAAAATCATGTTCCATGTATTCCACATCAACTTTCCTTTTTAATCCAAGTCATTATCAAAGGGAAGATGATTCATCAGATTGTTATTGATGAGGTTTCTTCCACCTACATAATGTATGTTTCATTATGGAAAGCTATTACCTTGCCTCTCAACCAGTCTCCTAACACCTTAGAAGCCTTTGATGGTAGAGGATTTCACCCATACGGTATTCTCATGAACTTGTGCATAACATTGGAAGGGAAAATCGTTAACTTAGAAGTAGAAGTCATTGATGCCAATTTGAATTATAACCTTCTACTTGGTCAGAGTTGGACCCATGCTATGTTTTGTGTGGTTTCTACATTGTTCCGTGTGTTCCAATTTCCTCGTGAGGGGAAAATAGTCATCGTTGATTAGTTAGCCTTTTTCTCTTCTATCCCTCCAAATGACAATGTGCTTATGTGGGAAATACTAACATCCCTTATGAGAGTGTTTTGGTAGGTGCTTTTAAGGATTCTAATCTTATGGTAACTTTTTCCCTCCCACCTCCAAATGTCACTTTTTTCAACACGATCTACACTTCACATGATCCTTGGATCATTCCTCATCTTGATTAGGTTGATTCTTTTGGTGATGTCATGCCACTCAATATAACAGAACAAGCCTATCAAGATGTTTTTTTGGCTTTAGAGGTCACTTTTGAAAGTCATGCTAATCTTAGTATGCATATAGACACGTATTCAGAGGCCCTTTGGCTTGGTTCTTAGGATTCTCCAACTTAGGAGAGTATCACTGAGGTTATGTCTCTTGAAGAAACTTCCTGGAATGATGCCCATCATCGTTCCTCATTTCTCCCAAGCCTTGGAGAGATTACATCGTGTTTAGATACCTTTGTTTCCCATGCACCGACTCATCCACTTCAAACACCTATTTTGGAGCATGAAGTTTTGTCTGATGGGAACATGTGGAACATTGTTGCTACCTTGCCCATTGACATTTCAGTCCGACCTAAGTGTCAAAATATTTCAACTGAAGGAATATTTTTCTTGCAATGAGCTTAATATGTTCTTGCCCTCTTTTATGATATATTCTCACCAACTCTTTACCATTTTCCCATTATCGCAATGGGGTATTCATCCTATGACTCATAACCCTCACTCACTCGAGAGGCATGGGGACATTTTCATTTATGTGTGTCATTCCACTATTTGGCTGAGTCAATTCTTACATGTCATTCCAATGATGAAACTTTAGTTTTACTCTATGTTGATCGATTACCTGAGTCCACAAATGGGCTTCATCTGACAATTTTATAGATTTTTCGTGTAAGTATTTTTATACATTAGTGTGCAGTGTGGTTTTGGTTTGTTAGTTTTCTTTTGCAAACATGTTTTCCTCTACTTACCTCGTTCTCTACTTTGTTTGCATATCTCATCCAATCGTTACGTCAGTTTCTCTTATGGTGCTTGTCATAGTACATAGAATCTATCTTCCGTTGCATGGGCAATCTATGACCCTAATGGTGAGTTAGTGGATTTACAAGGTATATGTTTAGGTCATATGACTAATAATATTGTTGAATATAGTGTGGTCATAAAACTGTTGTTAGAAGTTATCGCTCTTGGCATTAGAGAATTAATCATGAAACTTGATTCACAACTCATTGTACTACAACTTAATGGACAATATTCAGTTAGAAACCCTCAAATTTTGAAAATGTATTTGTGAGTTTGTCTCTTGGAATGAAACTTTAATTTTATTACTTATCATCACATTCTGAAACACATGAAAACATTAACAAATGCATTCAATAACTATGTGTTAGATAGACATTTGCGAAACATGTAAAACATAAAACACCACATAATAGGCATGGTAAACAGAAAAACATGTATATATATATATATATATATATATATATATAGTGTGTTTTCAAAAGAGTTTTCTACATTAAAATGACAAAATCTGTGTTCTTAGACATATGACTTCATAAGCCTACATCAGTGCAAAAAGTACACTAGAGTTGGCTATTCGCCCACATGGTGCTCAAGATAGCATGAAATATCCCTAATGACTCGGCCCAACAATCGATGCAGTCTGGTGGAAACCCCTAAAGTGTGTCTCTAGTACCACAATGGAACCTCATCTATCGAGGTGTACTCTAGAATTCCCTTGGTTAAATCTTCCAGGCTACGCTCTACCTCGACAATCAAATCTACTCCCTCCCCATAAGGAGCCTCCTCAATCTGGCGTGCCACTCATCTTGCTATTGGAGAAACCCTTGGAGGTCTCTTTGGTCCCACGTCTGGAAATCATCATAAGTTAAATCATAGTATCTATACAAAAAATTTAAAACTTCAAAAAACTTTAAAAATAGTTTTTACTTGCATCAGTCCACTATGTACCTAGTGGAAGTGGAAGATCTCAATCTCATCAGAAATCCATTCTTGCATATGCCAAATCATCAACCGTGATTATCTACTAATACAACCACCAAAAAATGTTGATGGGAATGACATTTTTTGACCACCTCCATGTCAAGGCATTATCTCACCCCATCTGAGTAATCGTGGATCCCTGGGCATTGGTGCATCCACTTCTAACCACTGATAACAAAACAATGGCACACATTCTAGGAAGAATGTCACAAAAAATGGATCCAAAACCAAATTGTTTCAAAATTATTGACTTGCACTTGTTAAGTTGGTGCATCATGCAAACCAACAAACCCTCACTCAAATTGAAGACCATGGGATTTAGACACTCGATTGCGTATTATAAATGATATTTTAATGCTTCATGCAATTCCCGAGCCCCAACTATTCAGGCTATAGTATGCAGGATTGTTCGTAGTGGGGGATTTGTGATAGTCTTTATATATATATTCCCACTTTCGGTCCTTTTAGTCCATGGACGATGCCTTACAATCAACATATCCATCCTCTCTCCTCTAGTGCATGAACCAGACAATTGGACCCATTGTCCCTTTCTAGATAAGCCAATAATGAAATAAATGCCTACGACATCTATTTCTAGTTCTTGGTTCCTAATCATGAATAGTTGGTGATCCACATCCCACAACTAATCAAATGCAGCAATAACTCAGACTAGGATCTAATCCTAAGAATCCTGAAGAACTTGAGAAACTCACATGATTATAGGGCATCAATACAGTTTGGATCCTAACCTACTTGATGGTCTTCATCTTCATGTCCTCTTTCTTTCCATTCAACCACCATTTTGGACTGATTATCCTGTGGAAAATCAATAAAACAACAAATCATGAGGTAAATCTAGGAAAAACCATTCAACATGGAGGATTTCACAAAAAAAATTACCTCAACACCAGCACGATTGTGTGTGAGTTTCCATGTGCTACCAGTGCAAGGGCCTAGTTGACCACAGGGTGAGTAGTGCATGTCCAATGGGTAAAACCTGCATTGATCACCCTCAACATAATTTTTTTGTAAATCCTCTTTGTAACCTGATATATGGAGGAAAATGCATGAAATAAAAATGAAGGGAAGGGACAAATATCTTACATGCAGCAAACGGTCGACGAATGGTGTCCGAGATTGATCATACTCCTTGCCTGAAAATCGAGGTAAAATACTCTCATATTTTCAAACTGGTGAAATGGTAAAAATGATTTACTTTTTGGCCTTTTTATAAGTTTTAAATAATATTTTTTACCAAATTAGGGCCTATTTCACTCATTTTATAATATATTTTCTCGAAATTGGTAATGTGTGTTTCCTTGTGCAGCGACAGGTCATGCATACTTGGTGATGGTAATTTATTTTGATTGATTCAACTTATTTTATTTTATCACTTTTTCAGACTCGTCAAAAATAATTGAAAAAGCAACCTCCTCAAGTCATGTTTAAGCTCTTTTCTGACTCTAGAAAAATGAAAATATTGTTAAGTACTTGTCATTTCGAACTCGTTAAAGTAAACAAAATGACGTCTACTCAGTATAAGTTTAACTCGTTTCAGGACTGAGATAGACTATTGTATGAAAAATGAATACCTTAGTTGAAAATGGCTAAGAGGTTTTCTTGGATATTGTTTTCTACCTTTTTGAGTTCAAGAGATGATGTAGGAAAAGGGACCTTTGAAGTTTTCTTTTCCACTTCTTTTTCAAACTCTCTAAACATGAAAAATATGTCAAGTTTCCCCTTCGTCGAACTCATAAAAGATAAACGACGCAGGACTTGTCACCATGATGAGACCAAGTTTCTCCTTCCTAGGGCTTGTAAAACTTACTAAGATGGATTCATCTGAAGGATGAACTTATACGGCAAGCATATTCTATCCCCTTCAAGATTTTGATAAAAAATAATCGGGTACTCACTAGAAATGGTGGGGGAAAAAGTGAAAGTGATCATCTCTTATATTTGTTAAAGGCAGCATGTCACTCTTGAACATGACAACCATCTATTGCTCATGTCAGGTTTGGGACATCCTCACTTAGTCTCTTGCCTTTCTAGGGTTAATCCATTTTGCCTCTCATCTGACTATACCACTTCTCCATTGTGACCTCTGATCCTATGTTGATTTAAATTTTTCCAACCTCTCGAGTCATGTTGCTGATATGTTCAAGAGAAGTCTTATCTACAGTCCTTTATTGTTTATGCATTGTTTGACTTTCTGCCACAGTCCTAGATCTCACTTGTCTACTCTACTACATCCTTTTGTTTCGTGTCGTTGATGTGCGATTCATTATGGCCGTCCTTCGACAGATCACTTCTTGTCGACTTCAGATCATTATCTGGGAAGAAGATCTAGAAATGCCCTTCCAGTACCTTAGATTTTGCATGCCTCAATGGCTAGTTCTTCGCATTCAAAGACAGATTTACATCATTGACCTTCAATCAGATGATTCCATGGGTGTTCGACTTCAACTTCATTATTCACATTCATGGATTTTGTTGATTGTACCTTGTTATAGACATATTTGGGCACTGCAACCCCAATCTCATATGTCCATAAACCAAGGACTTCTAAGCCCCTAAAAGTTTTGTTTCATACCCTAAGGGAACAAGGTCAACTGATTACATCATCTCCTAGAAGTTCTCTCTGAAAAACTACTCAGAACTAGTCAAAACTGGACCATACAGACTGCTCATTGCTAAGGGTGCGATGCATCTCACCTACTACATGCAGAAAGTGTGATGCATACTGAAAAGCCCTTCTGTAGGGTGCGATGAGCAAGAGCAGACAAATGGCAGAGGTTGTTGGCTAGGTGGAAACCCAAAGAATCTTCTAGAAACTACCCATTTGACACTTGCCTCTCTAAATTCGCCCAGGAATGAGTAAGAGATCATGAAATCTCCAAGTGGAACCAAGAACTATTAGAGAAATGACACTAATCAAAATCCTAGAAGCTGACTCACCCACCTGCAAATATCTATATATGGATCCCTCATCCTAGAGATACAGGGGCTGGAACTTTGTATTTTGCAAAGAAGTGCTATTGGTTTCTCTGTGAAACATCATGGTTTTGGGTGATCTAAGATTTTCATGAGGTGAAGAGGGCTTTCATGCTGGGAGGATGGCGGGGTCAAACCAATGGGTTGTAATCCTCTCTTCTACTACTTCTATCAATAAAGCTATTTGAGTTTTCCTCCATATTCTTGTATATTTTTTAATCTTGTATTAATATATGCATTTGCATTGTTAATATACATCTGATCCTATATTGTTTATGGTTATAGATCTCTATGCTTTGATGGTATTATGATACTTTGACTCTACAGGTGTTCTCTAAAGCGGGACAAGTGAGGAAAGAGTGGTAAAGCTCTGTCAAAGGGGAGAGGAAACAAGCAAGGAGCCAAGCGAAAAACTAAGGTTGGTACTCTTTGCTTCTCTGTCATCTATCTCTCATAAAGGAAAACATAAGTGACTTTAGATTGTTTGTTTCTAAGATAGCTACCCATCTTAATGGGACTAGAAGCTCTGAATGGACACTAGTTTTCTCAATAACATACCTTGAGAGCCATTGTCATTCTTAGTGGTTTCTCTCATGCCTATTAACGGTTTACATCATTGGCCGGTAATCAGGTGGTTTTCTATCATGTTAAACTTCAACACATCTATTCACATGTTAGAATTTGTACATTGATCAGGTCAAGATATAGCACAAGACCCTGGATTCTATCTAATAAAATCCAAGTTGCATGGAGTTATGAGTTATTCATTATTGTACACATGTTTTCATATGTACAGATGGTTGCGACCATCTCGTGGGTCCATATATATGATCCTCTTTATTTTGGTAGTTGCAACCATACCATGGATCCATACACATGATCCCTTCTATTCGAATGATTGTGTCCATGACGTGGACTCATGTATCACTAGTCATGTTTATCAGAAATGTCAGATATGTATATGTATATGTATATCCTTGATTTGTCGGTCTCTTAATGGTGTTGTTCTAGTCCTTGCACTGACTCGTAAAGCATCTCAACAATCACTCCATGTTATGCCTTCATGCTTTAGGGGGAATATGTTACACATTATTTTTTTACACCTCCTGTTCAATTCTCATCCATATCCCAAAGTGCTAAAACATTAACAATTGTGCAACATATCCATCATGATATACAGACCAAAACCTCCTTGAAGAACCAAAGGAAAACTGCCTTGAGTCAATTATGAAGAATGTTAACTAAAACCCTAATTTTTAGGGCCATCATGTTTTGATCCACTACTTGCCCATGTTGATGGCAGGTTTCTCTACTTTAGCCTCGCATTGCTAGTGCAAGATATGATATTAAAATCTGTGTTGAACCTCTTCTCACAGGTTTTCACAAACTGAAGGAGAAGCTTTGTGCACTAGAAACTTCAAGAACAATGAGTTGTATATTAGTTGTTGGTGATATGGTCAAGTTATCCCATTTAGACCTCTTGATCTTATCATTATGGGATTTCCCCTTGAGATTTGGAACTTCCTCCCTCTTTTGTGGATCCCTAACTCCATCTCCCTTCCTATAAATCAACTTCCTTCCATCCCCAAATGGTTGGTCATTGATTCTCTTCATTCCTATATTGAGATTATGCCAAAATGTTACCCATTTTAACTTGGAGAAGGAGTGATTGAAGAGTCTTCGCTTAGACTTGGACATCTGCCAAAAGGAGTTCTCCAACATCAAGGCATAGGTTGTATGCTTCCCTTTTTAGCTTATTAATATATGCATATGATGTTCACTTTCTATAATTGTGTAAATTTTTATGATTTTAGCTTAATACTCCTTGATCTATTATGTAGTTTACGTTTGATGTATGCGATATTTGCTCTTGTATATTTCATTTCTCTTTGATCTTTTTTGCGGGTACTTGGACATGAATAACAAGTAAGAAGCGAGTCTAGAAGAAAAGGATTCAAAATCATATCCAAAGGATTGAGTGATTAGCATCAGAGAGAGGTAGGCCATTGTTTCTCTCTCCATTTATTAAACATAAGCTAGAAAAGTGTATGCTAGTTTGTTTAGATCGTTCCTAGTCCCACTCATTGGGCTAGAGGGATCATCTTCATCCATAGAGGGGATTTACCTTCACAACACCATAAATTGGTTCAGGGGTTACTAGGCCATTGGCTTCATTCATCTTCAGTCCATTTTAGGGACCACTACCACCATGTTTGTCAATTTGAAGATCCACCCCACTCAGCTTTGAATCCAATCTCGCCATCCCACATAAACCTAGTGAGAGAACCCATCTCATCAAATTTATCAGGAAATGGCAAGGCTACATTGAAAATATTGTCACACCTAGCAAAACCCATGCCATGGTAGAAAAGAAACACATGTAATCCCATGCATGCCAAATCTAGCAAGGAAAATACACATGCAAGTTGATACCTGTAATGAAGCCTATTGTATTTACTTGATCCCATCTTTCCCTGCTTGATCTTTAATTACTCTTTCCTTCTTTGCCTTGTTGGGTTGTGTTATATTCTTTCCATGACTAGCCCATGTAGTTAACCAGGGGTTAGAGGGGGGGAGGTCACAGGGGGTTTGAGGGGTACCCGTAACCCCACTTTATGGGGTCTAGGGCAACGCCCTGGAAAATTTTGGTTTTGGACCCTATGTTAGGTTGGGTGGACCCACCTATGCTTTTGTGCATGATTTTTGTAGATGCTTTTGGACGCAATGGTTTTCAGTCCATAGTTTTGGACACGATGGTTTTCGGTCCATGGTATTGGATGCTTCGCCATGTATAAATATGTATTGTAACATTGAAAGGAACATAATGAAAAATCAAGCTGGTAGTCTCGGTTTTGGAATCCGGGGGAAAATCTTTGTGTATATGTGTTTTATGTGTTATGCTCTCGCATTGTTTATTTTCTGTGTTTTAGAATTCGTATGCAGGTAATTTTTGTATGGGGTTAAAACCTACATTTGGTATCAGAGCTTTTTTGGCTTCAAGGGGACGTCTTTGTTGCTGAGGGGTTTTTCTCGGACCTGTAGTAGAC